>CM066050.1:86974800-87201404 GCA_033557465.1 Ichthyophis bannanicus | reverse complement strand
AGTAGTCCAGAGGAAGGAGGTAGAGAGTCTTGTCCAGGGAGTAGGGCAATCGGAGAGATGCATAGAAAGATAGACAGGAGCAGAGTACTTCCTCACTTTTGTGCTAATATACTTTTGTACGTTCCCTTTGTAAATTGTGTCCTTTACTGTGTCCTGTATCTGTAACGTGTTGTAAGTCTTTATTGCATTCTGTGTTTTTGGTTTTGTTTTGTTTAAGTGAGTGCTGTTGTGTTGAAAGGAGCATTTAAAACATACAGAGATGGAGAGAGCGAGGGAGAGAGCCTGTGAGGGTGAGGGTGAGGGTGCGGAGGAGTGGGCCAAACCTGTGGTGGGTGATACACCGACGCTACAGACGTCACACCCTAGGGAGGTGACATGCAGGGCCATCTGTTTGGGCCACAGGCCTGCACAATATGTCCAAACTGGGAGGAGAAAAAGGGTACCGTTGTGCCTGGTACACAGCGAAAAGAGCTGTAACGCTTCAGTGATAGACGAGAACTATTATCCTACTCTCGCATGTAATTGAAAACTTATGACACTCTTATTTGGCAGGCTCATGCAGTCGCCACAACAGTGGCCACCCAGAATGGCAGTATGGGAAGGAGGTGCGTAATCAATGTTCAGAGGCAGGGGGCCCACAAGGGATGTTTGAAAGCCGTTCAAAAAAGACAGAGTCACTCTGATATTAAAAGAGGGGTGTGCGCCAGCACATGGTGGCTGAAAAAGACAACATGCGCTTGCGCACAGGTGGTGGGGGCCCTTTATATCCCATCACTCACACCATTGGAACAAGAGCTGGCAACACGGTTGGGCCACATCTATCTCCGTGGACTGCCAGACGGCCCTCGACACGGCCACATCCCCTGATTGCAGGTATGTATAGTAATTGCCAGGTATAAATTCATGTTCACAATGTCCCCTTCAGTACACATCATTCAGCTGCACACACACTCCCACTACCTGTGACCCAATCCACACCCATGTTTAAAAATTGGTGCACATGTGGTGTGGTTATGGCCATGCACAAAACTGTGTTGGTTGCCATGTCCTGTCACAACATTACATATTGTGTCCCTCGAAAACAGCAACCTCCCCATCTTTTTCCAAAACTCCACACACACAATGTCCTATCCAACCTCCACATCTGTGGATTGCAAAGCACCATATGAATTTTGTGGCACACTAATCAGGTAACGTGTGTGTGACTTCCTTCTCTTCATAACTATTTGGACAGTGGCTACATGTGCTTCTCATTGGCCCACAGTTGCTGGGCTACATGGGATCCACGGAACAATGGGGTCACAGCCAAAACATATCCAACAATGAGCATATAGTATGTCTAAAGACAATATTTCCTATGCATAATTTATTTATGTATTATTTTTATTTAGCAAGCATTTTGTAGCCGCTCCTTTCCTTTGTCAGCGATCAGGAAGCGAGCGTAGGATTACTATTGTGAAACTGCCGAACTCATTCAGGCAGGTACAAATTTTTTGTTTACATACGAATTGTCAGAGAAGAAAAGCACATCATACAGAAGTACAGAGTAACACTTCTGAGCATGGGGAGTTCTTTAACATATACTACATACATATATCAGATATCTTTTTTGACCAGTGGTCAGGGGCTGCTCCATCGTGGGTTTAGTTCAGGTTGAAATGTGATTGGAAAATGTGCGTTTTGAGTTTCTTTGAAGTCTAGAAGGTCATTGCTAGCTCGTAGGCTAGCTCGACGTTCTGGTGGGATGTTGGTTCCACAGTGTTGACGCGCGGCATATGAGAAAGCCCCATTGTGGCTGGTGTTAGCTTTGGCAGATCTTATATCAGGCAATGTAGTGGCCAAAAACAAGTGTAAGGGTGTTGTATTCTCACCATGTGTGTACTATGCAGTGTGGACATATGGGGCACCATTGGAATGTGGAGGGGGACACATGTGATGGGGGGACACATGGGCATGGCACTCAAAAAATACACATGGAATAAATGCAACATGTGCATGGCCACACGGACACCATGTGCCCCAGAAACAGCTGAATGACATCGACAAAAAGGTTATGGGTAGGGGAGGGTGTCATGGGCGGGTATGCAGCACACACGCACATACCCACCCCATCATCTCTGTGGTGTCTGTGCCACACATATATAGGATATATGATTATGTTGAAAACATATGTGTTTTCTTTTGTTATTGTTCAATATGCAGGTGACTACAGTAAAATGGGAGAGGAAGAGGAGGAGGAGGAGGAGGAGGAGGTGGAGGAAGAGGGTGACTTTGACATCACAGTGCCAATGAGTGTGTTGGAGGATGAACCTGCTGTCTCAGGGGCAGCACAAGTGCTGTTGATGAGCCCATAGAGCCCACCTGTACCCAGTATATCACCACTAGGGGCAGTATCAAGGATCAAGGGAGAACATCCAAGGACCCAGCGCGCAAGTATACACTGAGAGCCCTGACCCTCAGATGATGATGGCGGAGTTAAAGGTCCCATGGCGCATTGCACGTCGCGATGCTGAAGGTGGGTGACAAACGACAGTCCTATTTCAAAATAAACACCAATAGTCACTAGTTGGTGTTTGTGTGGTGAATGTTGCAAACATAACCACCACATATATCACATGTATGGCTCATGTTGTTGGGATATTGTTTCTTGAAAGAACGGTGGTGGGGTATAATATATGGTGTTATTATGTCGCAAAACAGAATCACCGAAGGTCAGTTGAACACCACCCACAGATGCAGGCCTAAGAGGAATGTTGTATAAGGGCCACCATGTTGTTGTCATGAGAAAGATCAACACTTGCCCTTGCAACAGTCTACCCTCATTGCAGACACCCAGATGTCTGGTAAACCACAAGATGACCAACTAAATGATAGTTAAAGAAACAAAAATACCATATATAAAGCAATGCAACCCTCCTCTGTGATGTAACAGCACAAAGACTTCATTCCCCACAGTCCTGCATCTGCAGGTGTCAAATTACATAGCATATGAAAGAGGTGTGAAAATATGTCAGGGTCAACCATAGATAAGGATCTACAGAGGGGTCTCAAACGTACAGAATGAACCTGTTGGCTTGTTTGGAGAGAACATTCTCAATTTCCCCTGTACATAAAGACATAACATAGACTGTAATCCAGACAGAAAAGGGAAAACACCATGTCCCCTTACTGTAAGGCCAACAATCCATCAACAGATTGCATAGGGCTGTGAGCATGTGTGTCCCAGTTAAATTGTGGGCCTATGTCCCATACCGTGTGATGGTCCCAGTATCATAAGTGTCATACCTGCAATATGTGTTGTATGCAACCTACAGTAATGAGTATGAAGCATGTCTATTTCTCAACAAATGGTTAAAGAAGGACTAAAACCGTGAACAATTACTGTGCTGCAAACCAAAAACCTAAACACATATGACTAACTACAACAAAAGCTTGCCATGTTGAGACCATATCATACACCACGTTATCCACACAACATTACCAGAATTGGCACATCAACCCTACCCCTCCTTTCCGAATGCAAACATTAGAGCATTACACAAAGACCTCACATAACATACTGGTGGATGATAGCAAGTGTCAAGGCCAATGAGAAATAACATAAACTGATGACCTCATCTCCTTTACAAAATAACCAGATATATCATCATAGAGCAAACAACCAAAGAAAAACATAACCTAGTCGAAAAGTGTTATTGGAGCCACAAAAGGCAACTAGGGAATTTGACACAACACTGTATAGGTTCTAATATTAGTACACTGGCCAGTGGGTAGATAGAAATATCTGACCAATCAGTACAGTGATACATACATTATCCCTTACAGCAAGGTAAAAATAAACATACTGAAGCTCAGCCTGTAAGGATCCATATGCTATGTCAAATGAGAAAGTGAAAACATATGTTGTCTAGTTGTTGTGACTGTTTTCCATGTCCTAATTGCTGCATCCACGTTCACAATGCCTGTTCAAGAGTTCTGCTCACTCACCATAGTCTGATGTTTATGTGTTCAAAAAGCTCTATTGTACTGTTTTATCCACTCTACATTGTCACATTTGCTTTAACATAACCAGTTTTTCCTTGTAGTAGGTCTCTGACATCCCACACTAGCAATGACGTTGTCAGCATGCCAAGGTCTATCCTCAACTACACTCACATAAGCAGCTATGTTCATAAGGTATCACCCACTCCCACAAAACACGTAAATGCTTCACGGGATTAACGTCTGTCAGCACCATCACATTCTAGTCATTCCCCAACATCAGCTCACGTACATTTTGTACACCACCAAGCATACAAATCAGTTTAGTCCTTGCACCAGGCAATTCCAAGGACCAGCACATACGGATAATGTGTACATCCCCACATCCAGCCCTTATACTGACAATGTAACCCATCAGACCATACATTGTCATGTCATAAAACAATCATTAGGTCAGGCCAAACCTGATTTGCCGTCACACAGTCTGACACAAAAATAAGGCATCCCATGAGGCTACATCCAGTACAAACATCTCATGGAGACTAGCAAATACCATAAACACATAACACACAGTTCCTGTCATAACATGCCCCAACAGCTCATGTGCATCTCTATGCCACATACTGCAAAACCCTGGACCCATACATGACCCGTCATCCCACACCTCATAACTGTTGTCAATCAGCTATTGTCGGTTGAAGGTGTCCGCCCCCCACAAATGCCCCCTTACCCCCTACACACTCACTAAAAACACATATACTGTCCTAACCCAAAAAAACCCACAGCCCTACGCACTTAACGTCATGACCAGAACCCCACCATTGTCTATGTGATGTGTTGAACAAATCCACTGCTGTATTGTGATGTTGTTGTAGCTGTAGCAGAAAGGAGTGTCTGAGGGGGGTGGGAGGAACAAAAGCCCCCTGCCTGCTGGTCCCCTCTGCAGAGCCACACATCATGGACAGGGAACATTGTCTGCATTGTGTCTCCCTTAAGGCAGCGTGCCTACTGACACGCTAGCCATCACACCCCTGTGTCCAAAGAAGCCAAGACCACAGTTACCAAAAGCACATGTGGCCTAAACACCAGCAGAACGTAGACACTATCCCTTTACAGATGATAAAATACTTGCACACATTATAGGCAAACAGGGGCGACCTAGACAAACACTCCATTCTGTCCTTGCTGGTGCAGCAACGGCATTAGCCAGATTCACAAATCCTTTTCAGACGGGTGCTGAAATCCGCAATGTTACTTACGTGCAAACCCCTGGAAGAGCATGACCAGTGCAAATGCACACGTGATCAAAGGTGTGGTTGGACCTGTATTGGATTGACACACGTAAGCACATAGCTGAGCAAACTACCTATTTGTGTTTCCTATACAATACACAACCCCCCGTTCAAACCCCTGATGGATATTGAAATCAGACATATAACCCGCCAACTCAGGCTATCACTGTCCATCACCAGTCAGTACCAGCAGATGTGCTTCCCTCAACATACCCCGTCACTATTTTCCTGGTTGTTGCCCACCACTGATGGCCTCCTATGTTGCTTCCCTTGCTCTGTCTGAACCCTACAGATCTTTTCCAAAGTTTACCAGATCTGATCCCCAAGCCCTCATAAGTGGTACACAAGGTGCACATGAAACTCTCACGTGTCACACACACGCGCCAGCAGTGCACATGTGCAGGTAAGGTGTGATATTCCTGTGCTGTCATTCCATACCACTGAGTTCATAACACATCACCCATTACCTGTACATATTGAGAATATGTGTCTGAAGGTGGCTGTACCTGTGCAGACATTTCCAAACACTCCTCGGTTCAACAATGCTTCTGGCCATCTGAGGTGTTTATGGCTGCTGCATGCTGCACCTGACCTAAATAATGGATATGAGATGACTGTCCTTGCCCAATTCTGTTGCCACGTCAGTAGTATGTGGGTGTGTATGCAGAAGCTATTTTATTAATGTTGTGTTGGCCTCCCACATCTTCTTCCTGTATAGTGTTCTCTGTGTTTCTATTAGTTGTAGTACAGTGAGATATATGTGTTATACCCCTAACCATGTTCCCATATGACACAGCTCTATCACATTAACATTAGTGTGGGATGTGTATGACATGTTGCTTTCTGAAGGTGTTTTAGTGGAGAGGTATTTCATTGACCACCCTGTGTCCCATTCACAGCCAATCGACGTGCTCTGGAGCGGATTCGCTGTGCTGTGGAGCAGAACACCAGGGATGTTTGTGCTGAGCTCCGGACATTACATGAGGGGGTCGTAGCCATGCCACTAACTCGCATGTGTGAGGCCCTTGAGGGCATACGTGATGTTCTGATCCGAGCTGCACCTGCACCACCAATGTATCCGGAGGAGGATATAGCCTTGCCAGGGAGAGGGGCCCGACGTGGCAGGCGTGGCCGACCACGCCGTCAGTAACCTATGATAATATAGAAATGTACAGCAAGAAACCAAAGGTTTCTCTTTGTTGCACTGTTCATTTTTAGCAACTATGTACACAGTTTTTTTCTGTTATTGCGGCTTGGTTTGGGTTATATGTGAAAGAAGACATATGTGATTAGTATGTTGTGTTTCTGTTATGTAATTGGCTTGGGGGGATCTTTGAAATGTATTACACACATGTTTGTAACAATAGTTTTATATGAGAGAATAGCTGTGATAATAAACAGCTGTCCAAAAATAGATACACTGTTTCTTTCCAAAGAGTGTCCATTTGGTCCCATGTGTATCTCTGAGAGGGGGGTGGGAGGACCATAGGATCTGCAACCATGTCCACTGCATAAGCTACTTTGCCACACACATATACTATTTCCATGATCCACACATATGTAATGTTTCACTAGCACAATGTGTCACCACAGCCTCTGAGCTGCAGCGGCACAGTGTACACAGACATCCATGTAGAACATGGGTGTGGAACCGTGATACTGTGGAGCCGCAGACCAGTCAGGTTCTGAGCATATCCCTAATGTATATGCTGGCGATATATATCAGCATTACAATTATCATGACCACCTTACTGGTTTGTGGCCCTCCAAGACTGGATTTTGAGAGCGCTGCCTTACACCTCTGTCATGTACGATTTATTTTGGGCTAGGTGCAGATGTCACAGACATCGGATGGTTATTTGGAATGCGTAACATTGCTCCTTGTTTCTCACCAGTAGTAAAGGGTGGTGGCAACGGCAATATGTTGTTGGTGGTGAGAGGTGAGGAGGAATATGACACACTCTAGGTAACATGTTTGATGTCTTGGACATTTGCGCCTTGCCCACTCACATTCCAAAATGGCAGAGGTGTAATCCAGGTCTCTCAAAAGCGAGCCCTGGAGGGCCGAAATATCAGTCACACTGACAGGATATCTCCAATTCATATATATCTCTGCCACACTCATTAGGAATATTTCCAAACCTGACTGCCCTGCGGCTCTACAGAACCACGGTTCACCACCCTTGATGTGGACACAGGGGTACTGTGTTATAAATGGCCTGTTTACGTTCCATAAACATCACCGTCTGGAACCCGTCATACACGACACATTGGTGGCATATGTGTGACCCGTGCCCTCACCTATATTAGTGGTCACATGCACCCCAACCCACCATAGGGATGCATGTTACAGAGGCAGACATTTGTGTGCCGCATATTTTGCCGGCTCATATATGTGAGAACATGTGGGTCATGTATATCCATCCCTGTGGCAAGTACGTCTGTGGGGCAGCCACTACATTGTAACATGTAATGCAGCACCCTGCTATCACACACCTACACACATGCTTTTCCAGACACACTGCATGTGGTGCCAATTGAGGTATCACACGCATGTTTACCCGTCAGGAATGTATGTGGCTGCACACATATGACATGCTGGCATCTATAGTCATATGCTACGTGAGACACGTGACCATTACAGGGTTCTGAACAAATACTTTAATATGTACAAACAAAAATAAAACTATATACATATTTAGGGTAGGGGGAAAATGCCATCACCCACCCACCAAAAACAAACCCTCCCCACCCCGCACACACACACCCGCAATAAACACACTCCCACACACTAACCCCGAACCCCCACATGACCCCACCCTCCCTCAGCCTGCCCCGTGATGGCGGACAGGGCAGCACAGGGCACATGTGTGGACGTCACAGGCACCATCAATGATGCCTGTGACGCCCTTCAGGGGGTGGCTGCCGACATGGCAGATGCTCAATGTCAGCAACCACCCTCTCCATGGCTCCCGCCATCCATTCCTGCAGGTGCACCAACCGGTGCACCCGCTGCTCCAGTGCATCCAGAGCCTCACACAGATGTACAACACATCTGCCACCACACACACATAGTTCCTGGTGTTTGTGTGGTGGCATCTGCATGCACTGTGTGTGGGGCCCTGGATGTTGGAGCCACCTGCCCTTGATGGTGGGAGCCAACAGTGCCCTGTGCTGCACTGTCCTCTATGTCACTCTCCCAGGCACCCTGCGGCCACTCTTCCCCCCCTCCCCAACACCCCCCACCACCTCCCCCCCACCCACATCACCTGCGCCCTCACCCCCCCTTGTGACCCTGGCACCCACACCTTCCATCCCAGCATCCCCCATGACCCCCTCCGCTGTGTCTTCCTCAGAACCCTCTGCCTCCTCCCCACTGGTGTCCAGGACTACCACCTCCACGGCAGCGCGGGAGGTGGGCCTTCGGAGGGCATAGGCAGAGGTACGGGGGTCTTCGTCACTGTCATCACCATCTGTGGAAGATGACAGTCATCAGCACACGTAGATGTGTGTGACACATCACATGTACCCATGCAGGTACCATGCACACTGATGGGCCACTGTGACCTCTGATGGTGGGCAGCCACGTCATCAATACACACCATCACCATGTGATGATTCTGCATTCCTCATGCGCTGCAGGTATGCGCCATGGTGCAGGCGTAGCTCCCTCCCTTTCTTTCTCAGATCCTCGACCTGTGTGTGTGAGAAAATATGGGTGGGAGCATGAGTGAGCACATACGTCTGGTGGGTGGGCAACATAAACATACAACAGTGTGTCCTGGGTCTCGACACTTCAGCTCCACTGATGTGTGTTTCATGTATAGCATAGTTCAACACCTGTCACAGGGGATCTTCATGGGCACAAGGAATGTTTTATCACATGTGGACAACACCATTACCAACTGAGCCTATTCACTAATGTTGCTCATCGTCACATATGTCAGTCTCTGGAGCCATGCCATGGTGCTTGTGTGATGCTACTAGCTGTCCAAAATTTGAATCTCTTCATGTGTATGTTTAGCACACCAGGAGCGGCAGAAGGTATACATTGGAGCAGTTGCAGAATGCGACAGAACCCAAGGGGGTGAGGGATGTTTGTTAAACACATGTTGCATTTGTCATTGACAGTCATGCAATTGTTACAGCAACCGGTGTTGCAGTTTGGATGATCTGTGTTTCAACGTAGCTTGTGCCTGCCACATGGTCACATGGCACATTGTGATCAATGGCCACAGTCCTCTGTTCAAACAACACTGATGATGTCTGTGTATGAGTAGTGGCCCACGCCAGGTGGCCACAGCATGGAGCAGGTTTAATGCAACAGGATGAGGCATGTCTTAAATCATGGGGTTCCATAGTGGTTTTGGGGTCTTGCCACTCACACTGGCCTTCTATGTTTCGAACGTCCACCTCAATGGCAATGCCATTGACAGTACACCTCTCATGATGGGTATTTTCCTTTGTGAGCCATA
Organism: Ichthyophis bannanicus; assembly: GCA_033557465.1. NCBI lineage: Eukaryota > Metazoa > Chordata > Amphibia > Gymnophiona > Ichthyophiidae > Ichthyophis > Ichthyophis bannanicus. The sequence continues at coordinate 87,191,656 of CM066050.1, read as the reverse complement.
ACCATTTGGTTTAGGTTACATGAGATGCACGGGTGAAAGAGTATGGCCTTGCAACACGTCTTTGTGCTAGGCCACGTTGGTGGGGCAGAGGTTACTCAGGTTGCCTCATGTGTCCTGCATGCCACTCTTGGCTGATATCCCCCTGCCCATACATTTCAACATATTTTGTGATAGCCATCACCTATGTCGAGAGCCACAATGGTTGTCAGTGACAGAGACAATACCTGCACATGCAACAAATATGTTCTGGAAGCAAGGGGGCCTTCCCCATGGTTGATGTGCCATCAGAAACCAATCTGACACGGGGGTGGTCTTACAAGGTGTGTTTTAATTTCCGAAAGACGTTTCATTGTGTTGGTGCAATGTACCTTGGGGAATATTTCATATCTAGGATATTTGCAGGACTGCAGAGAAACAAAATGACAGTGGCACAGGGGGATCCGTACCATACACTTATTTAAGCAAGGCCAGGTACAATGACCGACTTAATCTGTGGGAAGCCATTAAGTGGGCCAAGTTGTTTTGGAAAGGAAACCTAACCATACACAGGTGCTGTGGGTTGATTACAATACCTTTCCTATACAACATTGTAGACTGTTTGCATACACGCTCTGTCGGTACTAATGACACCCACATGTATGGAGAACATCCTGCTGGTGCTGTGCCATTTTGTGTTCCCATTGAGACCTGCATACATAGTTGCATATGTGGACATGTTTGCAGTGACACCTATCTGCAGTGTGACTGCCAGCCTAAACGCATCAAGACAATACCCTGGGGCCCCCTTGCATGACGTTGCATGACCATGCCACATTGAGAATGACAATGATGGTGTACTTGCTAACCCCAGTAACCCTGTTTTGGTCTTGCAAGCCATTTGTTGTGAAGTCACCTACACATGTCCTGGACAACAGTCCCAATGGCAACATCATATTCTACCAAACGTCACTGATATGTCCCTACAAGGAACATTGTATGGGTGTCCATATTCACCTTGCCAGGGCCCACTCCCATGACATTTGGGTTTATGCACGTCCCAGGATAACAATGTTTCACATGGGGTACGTGCAAGCTGTGTAGGGACTACTTATAACACTGTTTTTGGAAAGAAGACTGTGCGTGACAGACGTAGTAATGACCCAGTCTGGCCTATATCTTTTAGAAATGTCACTATGACCTAAGACCTGTATGATGACAGCAGGTGTATTTTGAAAAACCATGGACAGACAACATACCAACACACTACGCAATTGCCACCTGTGCTCATGTGGCTGCTTGTGTCTGTGGTGTCCAACCACAAGAGGTGACTGTAGCTTTCCTACAACATCAGTTCTGTTCACCTGCTCCAAGGTAATGGATTTGTAGGAGGTGTGAGGATGGGTAACCTAACTATGCATAACGTGAGGAGAATATGGCTCTGTTACAGCCTTTGGGAATATCTTTGGCTAGGTCATGGAGATGTTGTACCTATACACACATCAACATGTGCACATAGCTTTTCATCGTGATAGATCACAGACATGTGTGATGACATAGTGACCTCACTGACTATGTGAGAGGTGCAACTTACCTGTCATAAACTAACACAACATGTGACTGCCATACCCACCTATTCAATGTGGCCTACGGCCCCATGGCGGTTGCGTGTTGTGCCACATCATCAGCTGCATACCCCATTGCAGTGGGATAATAGACAAGGACCTTACACAGGTCATGGGACTCCTGGAGATAGGGAGAATGTATTGAACTGGTTAGGCACACACAACCATATCACCAGGGTGCGTGATAGACCACTGTGATGGCCTCACTTAACTCCTGGGGAAATGGATGATCTATTAAACTCTTTATTCACACACGACCATATCACCAGGGTGCGTGATAGCCGAGTGTGGTGGCCTCACTTAACTCCTGGGGAAATGGATGATCTATTAAACTCTTTATTCACACACGACCATATCACCAGGGTGCGTGATAGCCGAGTGTGGTGGCCTCACTTAACTCCTGGGGAAAGGGAGCATCTATTACACTCTTTATGCACACACAACCATATCTCCACTGGGATGGCCTTTCAGGACTCCTGGAAATAGGGAAGACGTAATGAACTGTTTCAGCACACAAAAACATATCTCCAGGATACATGAAAGGCCACTGTGATGGCCTTTCAGGACTCCTGGAATTAGGGAAGATGTTTTGAACTAGTTCAGCACAAACAACCATATCTCCAGGATACATGAAAGGCCACTGTGATGGCCTTTCAGGACTCCTGGAATTAGGGAAGATGTTTTGAACTAGTTCAGCACAAACAACCATATCTCCAGGATACATGAAAGGCCACTGTGATGGCCTTTCAGGACTCCTGGAATTAGGGAAGATGTTTTGAACTAGTTCAGCACAAACAACCATATCTCCAGGATACATGAAAGGGCACTGGGATGGCCTTTGAGGACTCCTGGAAATAGGGAAGATGTAATGAACTGTTTCAGCACACAAAAACATATCTCCAGGATACATGAAAGGCCACTGTGATGGCCTTTCAGGACTCCTGGAATTAGGGAAGATGTTTTGAACTAGTTCAGCACAAACAACCATATCTCCAGGATACATGAAAGGGCACTGGGATGGCCTTTCAGGACTCCTGGAAATAGGGAAGATGTAATGAACTGTTTCAGCACACAAAAACATATCTCCAGGATACATGAAAGGCCACTGTGATGGCCTTTCAGGACTCCTGGAATTAGGGAAGATGTTTTGAACTAGTTCAGCACAAACAACCATATCTCCAGGATACATGAAAGGCCACTGTGATGGCCTTTCAGGACTCCTGGAATTAGGGAAGATGTTTTGAACTAGTTCAGCACAAATAACCATATCTCCAGGATACATGAAAGGCCACTGTGATGGCCTTTCAGGACTCCTGGAATTAGGGAAGATGTTTTGAACTAGTTCAGCACAAACAACCATATCTCCAGGATACATGAAAGGGCACTGGGATGGCCTTTGAGGACTCCTGGAAATAGGGAAGATGTAATGAACTGTTTCAGCACACAAAAACATATCTCCAGGATACATGAAAGGCCACTGTGATGGCCTTTCAGGACTCCTGGAATTAGGGAAGATGTTTTGAACTAGTTCAGCACAAACAACCATATCTCCAGGATACATGAAAGGGCACTGGGATGGCCTTTCAGGACTCCTGGAAATAGGGAAGATGTAATGAACTTTTTCAGCACACAAAAACATATCTCCAGGATACATGAAAGGCCACTGTGATGGCCTTTCAGGACTCCTGGAAATAGGGAAGATGTAATGAACTGTTTCAGCACACATAAACATATCTCCAGGATACATGGACGGCCACTGTGATGGTCTTACAGCACCCCTGGGGATAGGGATACTGTTTTGTACTGTGACAGCACACAGACCATTATCACCATGATGACAGATGAGCTGGTGTGATGGCCTCTCTAGTCCCCTGGTGATAGGGTGTATGTATTACATTGCTTGAGCACACACAACCGTATCTCCAGGGTGACTGATAGCCCACTGTGATGAGCTCTCAGGACCGCTGGGGATAGGGGGGCATATTGAACAACATTGGCAAAAACAACCAGATCACCTGGGTGATTGACATACCATTAATGCTTTGCTTCACATACCCTTTCTGTGGATGGAAAGGTTATTTGCTGCAGCTACACATTTCACCATATTCATATGATGTGATTTGGATCTACTTAAGCTGATCTATGGGTTTGCTTTATTACAGTATGTGTTGGCACGTGCACAGCAGCAACTGCCAGGTAATAGGGCTAGCATCATGACCTGTGTGACCATATCCATCACCACCTGGGTACAGGTCACACCTGTCACATCTTATACAAAGACAATATGGGATGTATGTTCAGCTGCAGCACATAACTGACACACAATACCTGACCCCAACAGCATGAAGATCTGCAATGCACACAGGCTCTAGATATACATGTCTATTTCTAATGACCTGTCTCCATCCACTAACCTCCCTTGGGAATTCAGCTTCTCTATTAAATCGTCTTTGTAGCCGTTCCCAGGCCCTGCAGACCTTTCTGCTGTCCCTGTACCTGTTTTGCCCGGGGAAGAGCTTATCCTGCCTTGTGGCAATCAGGCGAGACAGGATGCGGAGCTCACGAGGAGTGAATGCAGGCTTTCTGCTTCTGGTCGCCATTTTGAGATATTATCACCTGATTGCACGCAGCGTCATTGACGCGCATGCGCCCCGCAAATGCCACACATTTCCAATGTTTTACATGCAACTGCGCCCCGCAAATGCCGCAGTTTAGCGACGTATGACGTCCAACTGCGCCCCGAAAATGGCGCACTTTGGCAACGTAACACGTCTCATTGCGCTCCGCATCTGATGCCTTTTTTATAGATTTGTTGTGCCACAGCGTCCCGCAACTGGCGCAATTTTTAAACATATGACGTTCAACTGCGCCCCGCACATTGTTTTGCGGAACGAGTTGCGCACATGCGCACCACAACTGAAATATACAGTGCTGTGTGTGTCTTATTTAAAAAACATAAATATTTCATGACCTTATGGTGTTGACACATTTGGGACTTGAACTTATCATCACTTCCACACTGGTTCTTAGGCATATGTTTGATGTGATGTGCTACGCCTTTCACATTGCACTGACTGCCACTACAACTGCTACTTCAACATGGTGTTTTGAGAGACCATCAAATTGGCCTATCAGGCACCCTGGTGATATGGGGATATGTGTCGCAATAGATGATGTTCACTACTCCATCTCAATGTCAGCCCATAAATTATGTATGTGATGGCATGGGGGGGGGAGGGGGGGTTGCATCTGCACATGCTACATCCACATTAGGTTGCATAGCACACATATTGGGCTTATTGAGATTGGCATGCGATGGACATGGATGTAGATGTGAGGTGGATGTGCTGACATACAGACTGAGTGGCTGGGGTGTGCACCACATTCACTGTCATACCTACCTATGTTACAGACGTCGTGTTTTCCTTCACACCGTCAGCCTAATCTATATGACTTGCTGGCACATTACTATCTACTATCAACAGTGGTTTGTGTGGCCTTTGTTCTTTGGATTTGTTTTTTGAACAAACACACTGTGACAATGCAATAACCTAGTGTGGCACATCAGGTACCCTATGAGTCACTCCAGACAGGACAATATGAGGTGCAGTGTCCACAACAGCACCTTCTAATGTTCAAATCAACGGACCTTATAGGGAACTTTTGGGGAAGCTTCATGCTACAGCATTGAGGGTGTTGTTGGTGGCACCACAAAATGACATTACAAAGGGAAGAGGCCTCAGAGAGCCATATTAGATTAGCCCACTGTAGAATCAGAGGCATTTCTTATGTCTCTACACGTTGTGACGTCACAGGGGGCGAAATCTCCATAGCTCTGTGTATGAGAGACACTCCTCCTTGAACCCCTAGGCCAGTCTGCTGATCAGTATAGCCCTAATTAATATGCATGAGATCTATAGGCATCAGAGCTACCCTGGCAACCTCACAGATTTGTGGCCCTACAGGTCGTTATTTTTAGACCCCTGTCTTACACCTCTGTCATTTAGGTGTGTGAGTGTACAAAGTGCAGATGTCACAGACATGAAAAGCATATATACACACTGTGACATACTTTGTCAATTCTCATGACCACCATGCAGTTGTCTAATCCAGTGTTTCCCAACCCAGTCCTATGGGGCACACCGGCCAGTCAGGTTTTCGGGATATCCCTAATGACTATGCATGAGATATATATGCATTAGAGATATCCTGCCAACCTGACTGGTTTGTGGCCCTCCAGGGCTGGATTTGGAGACCCCTGCCTTACACCTCTGTCATTTAAGATTGTGAGTGGGCAAGGTGCAGATGTCCTAGACATCGAAAGGGTATATAGAATGTGACACATTCCTCCTCGATTCTCACCACCACCAAAACGTTGTCTAATAGACAATATTTTGGTGGTGGTGAGAAGTGAGGAGGAATGTGACACATTCTATATACCTTTTTGATGTCTTGGACATCTGCACCTTGCCCACTTACAATCTTAGATGACAGAGGTGTTAGGCAGGGGTCTCCAAATCCAGCCCTGGAGGGCCACAAACCAGTCAGGTTGGCAGGATATCTCTAATGCATATATATCTCATGCATAGTCATTAGGGATATCCCGAAAACCTGACTGGCCGGTGTGCCCCATAGGACTGGGTTGGGAAACACTGGAATCAATAAGATGTTGGTGGTGGTGAGAGAGGCAGAGAAGCATGTTACACAGTTTATGTGAACTTTTTGATGTCTTGCACATCAGCACCTTGCCCACTTACAAACGTAGATGACAGAGATGTTTGGCAGGGTTGTTGATGGGCAGCCCTGGAGGGCCACACACCACTCCGTTTGGCAAGACATCTGTAATGCATATATATCTCATGCATCTTCATTTGTACTAACATAAACACATGTCATGGCTAGACTTTCACGGAGGACTGCTTCAGAACCACTGCCATAGCTGCTAACACACCCCTGGCTGGCTACAGTTTGAGTATGGGCCAACACATGACCTGTTTGCTTTCTTTACCAAGATAGACTTCAAACACACATACCCATGATGCACTGCACATGTAAATAAGCAGTCTACAAATATAAGCAATATGGTTTATGCAGCCACAGAAACACCTAGTATGAACATGATTAATGAGCGTGTAGTTTAATGACACAGAGTTAGTCTTGGACATCACATTGTGCGGCTCCTGTGCTCACCCTGAATGTGAGAGGGGAAACCCAGAACCATGACCACGGCACCTGGCTCAGTTAAGATAGCCTATGGTGTGAGTCCACATCAGTCACAGTGTCTGATGAGTAGCACTTGTAGATGCACATGCACATACACATACGGGCATCTGTTATTTCCCTGTGATGTTTAGCCCCTTAAGCAATTTGCTGCAACCACATCAGTCATATCCTGTGTGGTGGCCATTGCCACCGCCACATTAGTTATGTGTGGGGGGGGAGGGGGAGGGGGAGGGGGAGGGGGTGGGGGTGTGTTAGACAGACGGATTATGTGACAACACCCAAACGTAACAATCAAACTCATCACTGCAATGGTGCTGCTGGTGGGAAGTGATAACCTCTGTCCAGCAGAGGAAAATACAACATACAGCGTGGTGCATGCATTTATGTGAACATCAATAAGGTGACAGCAGACAGATGGCATGCCTGGACATGCTCAGCAGCCCACCACCACTATCTGACATTGTCCAGCAGCAAACACAGATAAGCTGCAGCTGCTACACCCTTCAAAGTGTGGCACCCTTACACATACTAGGTGCAAGCAGTCTGATAGCTAATCCATACTGCATACTACTGGTGACAATGTGTGCAACCCAAACTGGGACATCTGCACACTCACCAAGCAGTTACGTTCGTGATTGGGCTCCAAAAGGCAACCCATAGATATCACTTGCAAAAGATGTTGTTGCCACTACAGCTGACCTAGCCATGCTATGATAACTACTCAGTCAGGGTGAGAGTGACCTTCCAGGAGGACATGCTTGGGCTACCTTGTCCATGCTACTGATGACCACACACTGCAATTTCACTTACATTGCCCTACGTTCTGTCCTCATGCATCCTGCCGAGACCAGCCTGTCGGGGGTCTAACCACAATACCTAGCACCTCATTATGCACAATGGCAAGCTAACACTGAACACAGTACAAACATTGTGCGCTGAGTAAGGTGTTGCATACATCACACACTGGATGTACAGCCACACAATCCCACAGCTATGCCATCACTGTGCTACTATAGATAGTTTTTCCAGTCTATGCCAAATCAGCAGTCGTGGACACAGTGCATGCATGGCTAGGCTATGCAATAGTGCTACTGTCACACCCCATGGTGGGGAACATCGTCAAACAACAGACCTGAGACACACTCCACAAACATCAGACATATTGGTGTGATACCACTCAATAACCATATTGTGATGAACGTAGACATTGATATCTGCCACTGATCAGATCAACATGTTGCTATATGTGTGGTGTATTTCAAGGTTTATGGTGACAGTGCTACAGTGCGCACATACTAGTTTTATGAGATGGACGCAACGCACACTATCATGACTGTCCAATAGGCTTTGGGTCCTGAAGCCTGTGTGTCTGGTCATTTCGCCTCCTGTTGATCGGTAATCTCTGGCAGAGGTCCCCAACTCCAGTCCTGTTGTAACAGACACTGCTACATTTTCACAAATGTGCCTCAGAAATATGCATGAGATATATCTGCATACCATGGACCGGCACATGCAGATGAACAGAGACATCTTTATTTAAGACATCATAACATGTGAATAAATTGTGGCCCTCCAGGACTGCATTTGAGGAAATCTGATCTATGTGATGCACATTTCTCTCTTATATGTCCACCTTGAGAGACAATATACATGTACTGTCCCTGTTTGCACTTTTCCCACTACAGGTGGTTTGTTTTTTGAGAAAAATTAGGGGATGTGACAATTGCGGGGATTGGTTCGGCAGACCTGACACACGTGATTTGAACTTGTGACTTTCACCTCCTGCAGGCAGTGCCTGTGTGCTTTGCACCACCTTCTTGACACAGAGACAGTGCATTTCCAGGTAAATCCATGTCTGTTTGTCAGACTAACCCTGTCTGTTGCACTACAGAGCACCCACCTAAAAACAGATAGGCCATGGTGTGATGTGGACAGGTGTCACCAGTTCCCCTGCCGTCAACATGCTCACATGGCCTTATATTGGAGTCTGCATTAACCTTTAATGATGTGGGACACTCCAGGACTGCTTTTGTTTGACTCTGCTGTAGGTGATGCACATGTTTATGTGGTGGGTACTGTTGAAGATAACATAAACATATGCCAAAATATCTTGGGTTCTCAACAGAAAATTATCAGTCTTTAATGCCTGGTTTTTTAAGGGTACACTTATGTGGACTAGTTGCAAGGAGCCACAGACAGGATTTGAACCTGTGACCTTCTGTTGTTGCACACACTGTCTGTGTACACTGCACCACTGTTTCTAAACATATATTCTGCATTCCCAGGGAAGTCCATGACTTTACATCTGACAGTGCCTGTCTGTTGTGTACGGTGCCAGGCTACACACGCCTACGGCACTGTCTGCTGTGGCTTGCAGTCCTTATCTGGCAAACCCATATAACCTGATTGCGTTGTGGCACTCCAGGACGGTATTTGAGGGACTCGCCTGTACATAATGCCCATTGCTCTGGTTTGTGTGCGGTGTGGGGTAAAATGTAGGTGTTGAGACCATGCTTATGTTCTCTGCAGTAAAGCAGTGTGTGAACTCTCACTGTTTAGTGGTGGTTAAAAATATGGGTACTGGGTTGCCAGGAACCACAGCTGTGATTTGAACCTGTGAACTTCTAGTCATACAGTCACTGGCTGTGTCCGCTGCACCACACTGTGCCCACAGAGACAGTGCAGTATCTGGAGATAGGAAACCTGGCCGCACGAGCCTGACACCCTGCTCTGCATAGGTTTACTGTGGGCACGTTTTCTTTGTATGGGGACAGAGGTGCAGAACACACACAATATGCCCTCCAAATAGGTGCAGTCACAGAAATAAACCAAACAGTGCATCAGTGATATCACTGGAAAACCTGATATGCACTCCCAGGACAGTTCCATTACATTGCAGTGCTTTTGAATGAGTCCACGGACCATAGACCCTTCCAATATTCATTTCAATTCTTTGGAGTTTTCCTGGGAGTGTTTATTATTGTTGCCCATTAATAGCAGTGTTGCCCAGCAGAATTAAGATTTTCGCATACTTGGTTGTGGTTATTTTCATGTTAAATTAGCGAGTTTGTTCTGTGCACATGTTTCACACTGCTCACGTTTTTTGGGTTTCCACGATTTTGCTGTACATTGCTGACGGAAATGGTTTCTCTTCCCTTTAAATCACCTCTAACGCGGGTGTTTCACTGGCTGTATTTTTTCCTTGTAAATTCGGGCACGCTCCTGTGCGGGGAGTCTCTCCCCTCCCACATTCCACCCATTGACCCCGTCTCTCCGCCCCTCGGGGGCCTTCCTCTGCCCTCATTTCGCCTTTCCACGCCTCTATCGCACATGAGCGCCCCGAAAACGTGCGGGACCCGTTAATGTGCCGCGCACGCGTACGGGGCGCTTAAGAGCACTTAAATGCATCATTTTAGGGCACTCATGTGCGCCCCGCACAAGTGCCCCGTTTAGTAAACATACCCCTAAGAGAACATTGGTCTAGAATACAACCAAGACTAGGACAGCACCTTTAGTGGAAAACTGTTTATTTTATAATCTTATAATCATATATTTTCTGAATTACGCTGGAGAAAATTGATCATGTGCCACAGCTTGGCATGGCAGGAATCGATAAGCTCATTTAAATTATAAAGAGCAATGGTGGGTTTTCAGTTTAAATTCAGTTATACCTTATGGTAATAATTGACAGATAGGTTACAATACATTGCTGTGATATTCTTATTGGATACCCTGAATTTGAATTTGTCCAATGAGGTCAGACAATTTTGGCATCTATTTGGATTTTAAAGGCATGCTGAAGTCATAGTGATCATAATTCAAGAGAGTTCACTAATAATAAGCTTGGATGCTATGAAACTGAACAAAAATATTTAAAGAAATCTGATAAATATGATGAGATTTTATATTAAACAGAAAGCGTGACAAAGAGGGCTGAGATAAGTACTAACTTTTTGTATATGATCATTCATGCTCTGATGCAGAAATAAGGAGTTTGAAACACAACAGTCATAGTTGAAAAAAATGAATTAATATTAAAAAGAGCAGCTTATTGTTAGCAGCTTTTTGGATATTTTTGGTCTGAGAAAATGTTCTTCTTGCTACTGTTTTCAGTAGGATTTTGTTGGAACAGGTATAGACATGGACGGCACTGTCCATGGGCACAGACATGCAGGCATTTTCTAAAATCACACATGCACGTGTGGCTTTTCAGTACTGCCCAGGAGATACCTCCTCCACCCCCGCCACACCAGTACGTGTATCTTTGAAGGTTTCTAAAATATATCCTGGGATTTTTTTGTGATTCCCGCATCTGAATGGCCAATTTCAGATATGGAAATCATGAACTGAGCTTCTACAATGATCGTCATAGTCTACCAGGTTCTGTCTGAGGTTTGCTCCTTTTCCCACCTTTCTCAGATTATGTCCAGGATTCCTCTGGATCGCCTCCCATAAATCAATTCAAATGGGGAAAAGCCCATCCAACTCTGCAGCACCTCTCAGATTGCAAACAGTATGTATAGCAATAAGGAATCCAAGTTTGTACCATCCTTGGCAACAAATATCTTGATCATCTTTTTGAGGGGTTTCCTGAAGCATTCAAAATGCCATCTATCTGAGGATAATACACTGCACCTTCAACAATGCATAAACTTGCTTCATTATGCATAACACAAATGGCGTTTTCTGATCCATTAATAGTTTCTTAAGTAAGCCCACTCAAGAAAAGACTTCGATCAGGATTCAGGACAGTTGCTATGTTACCTGTAAACCGCATCTGATCTCTGGAAGAACCGGTATAAAAGAATGTACAAATAAATAAATAATATTGTATAATGGTACAGCTTCTGGATGTCATGTAACATAATGAAGGATGACAACTATGTGCTTGTTTCCTTAAGTATCCTCTCCAATGGTCCTATCAAAGCCATGGCAATCCTCTTAAAGGGGGTTTCCAGGATTGGCATCCACATTAAAGGGGCAGGTTGTACTGTGGAAGGCTTGGTTAATGTATATATTGGGCAAGATTTACAGTAAAGCTGAACCTGCTTATATATCCCTGGCCATAAATTTGGGTTAATATCCTTTCACATCTTTTATCTTCTAGATGTCTCTCTAGCAAATGGCTATGAGCTAATTGCTGGTAGGACTTGGGCACTAGTTCATGTTCAGCCACCTCCACTTTCAAATTCCCCTTCATTACCCTATATAACAGGTCATTTTTTATTATGAAAAAAAATGGAGAAGGTCTCTGAGTCTCTAGCCCAGAGACAAGCTCTCCATTTATTATCCAGACTTGCTCCCAAATGAACTTGAGTCATCCATAACTTGGACCCTTCTGAAGTTCCCCAGTTTATCCTCCCTAACCTATTCAGACAAATTAGCTAAGATTTTCTGAAGTTCTTGGGTAACCTTGACTGGTCCCAGGCTCTAATCTATTGCAATCTCTAAATTCTTGGCATACTGGGACTTCTCTAATTGATGCTGACAAGAACGGGTCTTCCAGGGGAAAAATCACCAGAAATGGTTCTTCTGGTAGTCAGATGTGTTCACAGAGTTCTGAAATCCAGGCAATCCCATCCCAAAACAGGATAGGAAAGCTAAGGTAGTAATCCAATTTCAAAATTAGTTTGCCTAGTATTGTCACTTTCTGACATTTTATGCTCACTATCAGTCTGAATTCTCTTCACCATCTCCCTTTGAATCAATGTTTTAACACTACTTAAAACTATCAGGGTTCATGTAGAGGATCCTTTTAACTCAATATTGATCACAATGAGGCTTCAACAAAGTTACAGGTATGGACCACTGTTGAGTGAAAGTAAAGAGCTTCATCCTTGATCTCTTGCAGTGCGCCCTTTTGTCACAACCAAAGCAGGTTGGAGGTTCCAGATCCTGGCACCAGTGAATAGCTAGGGAAGGAACTAACTAAGCAGGTACACAAGGACTGACGACAATTCAATAGGTGAAGAATCTCTTTAATTATTAGTCCTTGTATACCTGCTTGGTTAGTTCCTTATCTAGTGTGCAGGTATCAGTTGCTCTCCTTTGGTACCAGTGAGTAGCTGGAAATTGTCCCTTCTCTATGGTTGACTGTAGGCAATCTCCTTTTCTCCTGTGAGTTTCAGAATCTTGGAAATGACTTCTTTTCTTTCAGCCTGGTGTTTCCAGGCATGGGTTGAGCTTAGTGGAAACACTTGATTATTCTGAGGTGTCCTCTAAGGTGAGCTTCAGATGCTGATGGCCTACTGTTTCATAGGTAGACTTCCACCATCTATGAAGTGTTTATTTATTTATTTATTTATTTATTTATTTAACTGCATTTATATACCGCTTTTCACCGGGTCAAAGTGTTCAAACAAAACTATCTTGGCCACCTTCCATTTGATATCTAAGTTGACGTTCTTCCTGTTTGAGGACTCTTCTTCAGAACTGTTATCTGTCTATTTTGGGAATATGCCCAGCCCACTCCAGGATGATGGCCTTGACCCCAGCATAGGTAGCTCATCCCTCCTGACTGGCTTCTTGGAAAGTGGCTTGATTGTTGCCCATCAGCAGGTTACCCAGGTAAGTAGCCCAGGTCATTCCGGTCACCCTGCCAGGTGAGCAGTCCACTCAAAGTTCATTAAAAACTAAGCCAGATCTTTTTTGGGGGCCATCTTGGACATCATAGGAGACAGAGTGGTTGGTCAAGCTATCTTTGCTTGACAGTTTGAACCATATATATTAGTGCAGCCAGCATCTGCTGTTAGTCCTCTCCTAGGGCTTGAAGTATCTGCTCCATGGCTGCTGGACCCATCTGATCAGTACAGAGTACTGTTCTCTGTTCAGCATTTGCCAAATGTGGGCTTACCAAACAACATTTGCCTGCCTGGCTCTAACTAATTTATTCTTGTTCCTCTCTACCTGGGCATGGCTAAATCTTTTAATTCTACCCTATAGCAAGATGCACAATTTCCAAGGTGGCAAGGGGTCTTTAGATGGGAAGACCACATCTCACCTCTGCCCCCACATGTAATAGCAAGGTCAAATGATCAGGGTCTAGGCCTCCAAGGAAGCCCTTGGTACAACAAACCAAACATTTTGCCTTTAGTTCAAATCAATGAAAACTTTTATTTCTTAGAAAATATCTAGTTTACTGGTTCAGGTTAACTTACTTATGGATTGTGCAAAATACTGTAGGCCTGTCCTCTCGACCTTTCCTCCCCTATTAGAACCTCCTCCCTGCTCTGGGTTTGGAATTCTTAATATTTCCCCATCACTCCCAGTTCTCTGCTGTCTCTCTTAAAGTGAGCTGGCTTTTAAGCAGATTGGGGGAGTCCTGTTGTATATTCTTTTATACCAAGTATTTGTGACTTGCATTGGAGACAGGAAGTTGAGTTTAATGGACCTTTGGTCTGGCCAAGTATTACATATTTTATTCACTTAAATAATCACACAGCTCCTAAGATTTTAGGGGTTTTTATTAGCTTCTTGCCAATTTGAGAATATTTCTAGATGATCAAATGAAAAATCCAAGAAATCCTTTTCTGGTCAGTTTTAAACACAGAAATAATAACCTTTACCCCCACCACCAAACACACACCACAAAAAAAAAACACAGAGTGCAAACAAGATATTTATTACACTGCCCTCAAGTTTCTAAAAGGTTCTAAACTATAAATACCTAAATTTAGCAATTTGGTCTTACAGAAATAGTGAATCCCTCGGTTTAAAACTCCAGGTGATTTCCCTTAAATTAAAAAAATCAGCCCTGCATCCATTGAGACAATAAATATTCCCTCTATAATTGTCTGGATGAATACTATAAATATTTACAGAACAGAGCAACTATGTTTGAAAGAGATATGTAACTGAATGTTATATCTTCATTTTCTTACCAAATTTTGCATCGATTATATTCCATGTTAATGATATGACTATAGACATGGATATACCTGCTATATTCTAGAGTGGATATTCTAATTGAAGTGTCAAAAATAAACTTTGAAAATTAGTTTCAAAATTGTTCCGCAGTTGTTAGTTGAAACACCAGGTGGCACTATTGGACAAGTTGAAGTTGAAGCAACTAGGTCTAGGACATTGCCTTTCTGCAAATTGTATCCAACACATGCCAGGATAAAATTTACAGGAATCTAAAAACATTTCTGAGACTTTGCATTGAATCTAAAATAATTGTTGGACTGAAAGTATCCTTTCTGGCGATGTGAACTGTTGCTGGGAGCATTTGCAAGGCCCGCAGAGTCGTCTGACATTAAAGAATGGCGTACAAGATGGCGTACACTCCACAAAGGCAAGTTGTGTCTTTGCTTATTTTACTTTGCGTGACAAATGCAGTATCTGAAACGCTTCGATATTCTAAGAAGAAATGGAGATTGGGTCCTTTGTTGCTAACGCTGCAGATGATCTAGGGTTAGATATTCAAATGCTAGCTGTATTTTCGGTTAACCGTACATTCTAGCGATATAGTACTGCAAGAAAGAGTAGACCGCGGAGAACCGTGTGGGCACATTGTTCCTTGGATGCTTTATTTTGAATTTATTTTGGAAAATCCAGTTCACTTTCATGGCGTTGAAAGACTGAAGATATCAACGAAAATCCCCCCCCCCCCCCCCATATTCCTGAACAAACGATTAATGGATCAGAAAACACAATCCAACAAAAAACTCGCTTCATATTGGAACGAGAGCAGGATTCAGATATAGGAGTGAACAGTGTCCAAACTGCACAATTACTGACTCCGAATTCGCAGCGATGGCAGCAAGTAGGCAGAGCTGGTGTTGGAGAAACAGTTAGATCGTGTGGAACAACATGAAGTTAATTTAATACTCACTGCTATAGATGGCGGTCTGCCTTCGAAATCCGACACTGCAGAAATAAAAAATTTCATTTTGGATACCAATGAGAATTTCTCTCAGTTCAGCCAATTAGTGTATAAGGTTCGGTTAAAGGAAAACAGTGCTCAAAATTTCTTAGTCGCCAAAGTTGAAGTCAAGGAAACTGCTTTAGACCGAGAGCAAATTTATTTATTTATTTTTATTTAT
This sequence comes from Ichthyophis bannanicus, assembly GCA_033557465.1. Classification (NCBI taxonomy): domain Eukaryota; kingdom Metazoa; phylum Chordata; class Amphibia; order Gymnophiona; family Ichthyophiidae; genus Ichthyophis; species Ichthyophis bannanicus. The sequence goes on along the minus strand of CM066050.1, from coordinate 87,175,788 downwards.
TTAGACAGTTTTGTATACCGCCTTATCCTTCAATCAAAGCGGTCACAACACAATTGGGGGATACATTTAACACCTAATAGAATCCTAATAGAATCCAACCTAATAGAATCCTAATAGAATCCTAACCTAATAGAATCCAATCCCATCACTGATATCTCATTGCTGCTAGTATCCTATCTTGTTAATGCATCATCCTAGTACTGCAGCATATCATTATGAATCTCCCTGACATGATTGGAATATAATTGATTTCATAGATATGTCATACTTACCCTGAGGCCGTGTCCTCTACAGACCTCCCTACTGCCCCATATTAATCGATAATTCTGCATAATATCTCCTCCTCCCCACTGTATTTCATTACTATACTGTGTTCCACTATTATACTGTGCCTCATTGATTCTAGTGTTGTCACATTGTGCCTCACTGTTACTTGCTACTCACAAAATGGCCATCCATTTCGCCTCCCTCTTTAGCATTTACCTCCTCACTCACTGGCTTGGAGCCACCCAGGCCCTCTACACATCCCTCAGCAATATCCCTATCCTGAATAGCCACGGAAAAAGATGGTCTGATCCCCCATACTCCCACCCAAGAAGTGACACCCACACGCGCCGCTCCCACCTTATCCAGGTAGCACTCCAGTTATCTAAAACACCCATTCAGCAAAAACCTCTGAGCTGCCGACCACTGAAATGTGCCATCATTAACGCACGCTCTATTCGCAAAAAATGGCCTGTTGTACTAGACACAATCTCACTCTACAACCTAGAAATACTTATGATTACTGAAACCTGGTTATCATCGGAGGACAACGTTATCCTCAACCAACTTCTACCCCCCAATTTCTCCATACACACAAGACATAGAGAAAACAAAAAAGGAGGTGGGGTGCTAATAATCACCAAAACAGACCTTGACTTCCATATATTAGACTCCTCCAGCACAACCACTCTAGACATCCTCTCTATTGCAAACCAGTATTGCTCTCTCAACCTGTTATACAGAACACCCTCGGCTTGTCCAGATGACCTCCCAACCATTCTTGACATTGCTGCCAATACCCTCAGTCCCAATAAACCTAATTGGATAATGGGTGATCTCAATCTCCCTTCATTACCCCAAAACCACGCAAATGCCTTCCTTGGTGCCATGGAAGAACTAGCACTCAAGCAAATCATCAATGAACCCACACATATAAAGGGGAATGTTCTTGACATGGTATTTGCTCCTCAGCCAATCATCGAGCAAACCATAATCTACAAACTTCAGTAACTGACGTACCGTGGTCAGACCACAAATTGATTATTATCCAGATACCTACCAACAATGAGCAGCTGCACAGAAGCAAGAACCAGAACAGCACATCACGAGCATTTACAAGAAGCTTTCGCCCTTTTAACAGGGAACACATTATATCGGAGACACAATCCCTCCTCAACAAAACTACGCCTGACCTTGAAGAACTGATCTCATCATGGAACTCCAACTTAAATGCCATAGCACAACGCCCAGACTCCAACACCACAGCAAGGATGAAGAGAAGCTCTGCCCCGTGGTTCTCTCCTGAGCTAAGATCCTCTCTTACGCAACTACGTAAACTTGAGCGCCGATGGCGCCGATCGCTCTCTATCGAAGATCAGACCGCCTACCAATCTCACCTCTCAATTCATCGTGAAGCAATCACATCCAAAATGAAACAATATCACACCGACACCCTAAAGAGATCATTGAATAAACCACGTGACCTCTTCAACTTGGTCAAATCCCTCTCGAAGGAACCATCCCCCGATCCTCACAGTGTGATCCACCCACAAGAATACGCTGACTACCTGCAATCCAAGATCATTCAAACCAAAAAGGAGTCAACAACACAGTTTCAGGAACCAATGGGCCTAACCACACTTGACAAGTTTTCTACACCTTCCACCAAATGCATAGAAGATACCATAGCATCCCTCAACACCTCCACAGCACAGACTGACCCATGTCCAGCCTTCTGGATCAAGGAATTACGTGATGTGTTTAGCCCTTTCATAGCAAACCTAATGAACCTCTCCTTCACAACAGGATATTTCCCCACAACACTCAAGCAGACATCCATTAGGCCACTATTAAAAAACCCCAAGCTTGACCCGCAAAAGGTCGATTCTTATAGGCCAATAGCCAGCATTCCCCTCCTAGCCAAGATAACCGAAAAGGAAGTACAACGGCAAATTCAAAATCACATAGACTCCGCGGCTCCCCTAGATCACTGCCAACATGGTTTTAGAGAATATCATGGAGTTGAGACCCTTCTTACTAGCCTATTCAACGTTATTATCACAGGCATAGACAACATCCACCAAGGTTTTGTTCTCATCTTTTTAGACATCGCTGCTGCGTTTGATTCGGTGAGTCACGAAATTCTCCTTGGAAGGCTGAAAGAGAAGGGCATCTGCAACACTGCGCTAGGATGGTGTGAATCCTATCTGGAAGAAAGATGGCAATACGTGAAGTCTGGATCAGAGGAATCAAAACACTTCCATCAAAAACAAGGTGTACCTCAAGGCTCCTCGTTGTCCTCCCTTCTGTTCAATATTTACATGCAGCCCATCTGCAACATCATAAGATCATTTAACGTGAGCTGTTTGATATATGCAGATGACATTCTTTTATACATGCCGTTCTCCACAGCCCATATGGACCTAGCTCCACTAATAGACTGTTTCAATGCTGTCTCAGCGTGGCTTCAATCACAGAATCTACGCATTCAACATAAAAAGACGGAGGTTCTTTTCATCTCCAGAGACCCAACTTTACTCCTCCATCCCATGTCAGTGTCAAGGAAGCTGACCTACTAACCAAAGAAACAATAAGGTACCTTGGAGTTACGTTGGACCAACGTCTAGATATGAAACACCACATAAGCAACATTGTCAAGCTGTATATTTTAAAATCCGCACACTCAGACATCTGCGCTCCCTGCTGGACCAAGATGACTTCCGGACCATATACCAAGCGCTAATTCTGCCTCACTTCGACTTTGCAAACGCCATCTTTCAAGGGCTCCCTCAATCCACATTGGCCCCATTACAGCTGGCCATGAATGCTGCAGCAAGGGTCCTACATGGAGCCGCCAGAAGTGACCACGTGACTCCCATTCTCAAACAACTTCACTGGTTACCTATCCATGGGAGGATCATTTTTAAAACCCTACTCCTTGCTTTCAAGGCGATCAAGGGTATTTCCTCCGCCTCACTCACAGACCTTGTTCACATAGTGCCCCTCAACAGAGCCAGAAGATCAATAGCCATAAACCTACTAGTAACACCTAAGGCATCGTCGAAGTGCAACATATCAACCACAAACAGGGCGTTCAGTTTCTATGTACCTAAATGCTGGAATGCCCTACCCCCTGACATTAGGGCTATCACTGACCTTGTGCAGTTCAGGAAGGCACTCAAATTCCATCTTTTCCTCCAATGCTACCCAACCACCAATGCCACCTAGACATCCCCTCTGAAGAATTGCCACAGTTATGAAATAACCCTTACTCATATTATGATATCATTACTTATTGCCATATAATTATTTCATGTATGCATATAGTTGTATATAGTTGACCCCTGTTATCCATGTTTGTACCCCTGTTCGATGTAAAACCTAACAGCTTGTTGTTATGGTCGTTGTGTTATAATGTAAACCGCGCTGATGCCGAATAGTGCGGTATATAAAAAATTGTAATAAAAAAATAAATAAATAAAACACGTGGGGATATGAGACACATACACTAATACTTACAGGGAACATGGGCTATGGAGGGTTAAGTGGCTTGCCCAAGACCACAAGGAGCATCTGTGGAACTAGAAACCCCAGTCCTTCCGGCCCAAGGTTGCTGTCCTCTAGTGGGATATCAGATATCAGATTATCAAATAATCATTATTGCAAGAGATTGCGGATCTCCAAGTCTAAGCTTCCAGGAAACAGTCGCGGTGCAAATATCGTACATTAATGACAATCCTCCTCTGTTTAATCAACATTCATACATAATCCATATTAGGGAAATCAATGATCCGTCCTTATTGATTGGCGCCATAAGTGCTGTTGATTTCGTCTATGAGAAAAATGCTGAAATTACCTGTTTCTTATTGCCCAGCTCCATAGGGGGGATTTCCATGGCCTCTTAAGTTTCCATCAATCCAGAAAATGGAAACATTTATGCTCTGCAATCCTTAGACTATGAAAAGATTCGAGACTTCAGGATGGTCGTGAGAGCAACAGATGGAGGTTCCCCTGCATTAAGCAGCAATGTCAGCGTTCGGTTTTCTATCATTGATGAAAATGATAATTCCCCGTCGTTCTTTATCCTTTACAGGACAACACTTCTCTTTCTGGTGACCTGGTACCCAGATCGGCACAGGCTGGCTACCTTGTCACTAAGGTGGTGGCAGTGGATGGAGATTCGGGCCAGAATGCTTGGCTCCCCTACCAACTACGAAAATCCACAGATCCCAGTCTATTTAATGTAGCTGAACCCAATGGAGAGATAAGGACCAGCAGACCAATAACGGAGCGAGACGCTATGAAGCAAAAACTTGTCATCGTTGTTGGAGACAATGGAAAACCACCTTTGTCCACCACCGCAGTATTAAATATACTTATAGTTGATGGGTAGTAGAATTCTCGGATTTAGACCTTGAAAATGCAAGACACAGTAAACTAACGGTGTATTTAGTGATCGTATTAGTTTTTATTTCATTTAAACACGAAACTCTCAAGAAAAATATGTTTCAGCTTCTGGGAAATTCTGTGGTGATACAAAAATACCGAATAATTTAATAGATATAAATGGAACTGGCACTGTGTCTCAGTCTTATCGTTATGAGGTGTGCTTAACAACAGAATCCGGTAATAGTGAATTTAAATTTATTCGACCCTTATTGCCGAATTTTCTTGATCGTAATGGAACTGTTAAGGTAAGAGCTCTCAAACTCTTTCTAATCCAATGGATCACAGGGACCCTGAAAATGAGGTGAGCAGGCATTTATTTGCAAGAAACAGGTTCTGCAGTTGGTGTATTTATTTATTTAACAGTTTTTATATATCTCCTGTTATTAAAGCGATTTAAACGCGATTGAACGGTGAACAATCAGATGAACAGTGTAAGTATGTACAACAGAACTATGTAACAGAAACAACTACAAAATTAGTAGTCTTGGAGTGAGACGTTATGTTCAGGTTCCAGGGCCAAAGTGCTCCTGTAATAGGAGGGTCTTTATTTTTTTTCCCGAAGTCCCTACAGTCTTTGATATCCCTTAGGGTATTAGGAGAGAGTTCCATAATGTGGGTCTGTATATTGAAAAAGCTCTCTGGCTGGTTGCTTGGGTATTCTTCCATTTGTGGATTGGAATGCTGAGTAGACTCTGGTTTTGAGTTCTTCTTGATCTTGAGTTTGGGGGTTTCCGGAGGAGGCTAAGGAGGCAGTCTGTAGCTTGGTTATGCGTGGTCTTGTAGGTGGAGCATAATTGCCTTGTATGGGGAGCGAGTGTAGGCTTTTCAGAACAGGGGTTATGTGTTTTGTATCTTGGGGATACTGTAAACACTGTTCTACAAATTTTCAAAAAATGTTTCAAAAATTAAATGTGCTATTTCTTAATGGATTTGATATGCTGAATTCAAATATGATAGTGAAATTGGTCAATTAGCTCCTGTTTCTATGATATGTTGAAGAATGTACATTTTACTACTGTTGTTGTTGTTAAGTGCCGTCGAGTCGGAGTCGACTCATGGCGACCCTCTGGATAGCTATCCTAAATTGTGTTCGGTCTTCAGTCAGGCGGCTCATTGTTGACAGACTGGTACCCGTAGCTGCTGTTATTGTATCGATCCATCTCATTGCTGCCCTTCCTCTTTTGCGTTGACCTTCTATCTTGCCAAGCATGATGTCTTTCTCTAATGATCTCTCTCTTCGCATGATGTGTCCAAAGTATGAAAGTCAAAGTCTTGTCATCTGAGCTTCTAAAGAAAGCTTAGGTTTGATCTCCTCTAGTACAGACTGGTTTGTTCTTCGGGCAGTCCATGGAATACACAGTATTCGCCGCCAGCACCATAATTCAAAGGCATCAATTTTCTTCCTGTCTATCTTTTTCACTGTCCAGCTTTCACATCCATATGATGTTATTGAAAATACCATGGCTTGAACAAGTCGAATCTTTGTATGGAGAGAGACATCTCTGCTCTTGAGAATCTTATCTAGGTCTTTCATAGCCATTCTGCCAAGAGCAATGCGTCGTCTGATTTCTTGACTGCTTGTTGCTTCTTTATTGATAGTTGATCCAAGTAGGTTAAAGTTATTCACGATTTCAATTTCTTCTCCTTCGACGATGAACCTGTTGATTATGCCAGTTGTCATGATCTTTGTCGAGCCTAAATCCTTAATGTAAATCAAAACCTTATTACAAATGAAACTTTGCTCAATAACAAGCATGTTTTTATAAAATAAAGTTCATAAACGTACTTAGAAGAAACAGAGGAATAATTATGTCTGCAATTTAACTTTCATTAAGAACATTTCTAAGTACATTCTAGCAATTTTTGTTCTCATTCAGTGGCTTCACGACTCTTCCTGATCTGTTTCTTGTACTGAAGCAATGGAATATCCCTTGTCACTGTCCAGCAGTAGTCTGCAAGCATTGATGGACTCCATTTACCCTGATACCTCTTTTCCATGGCTGCAATGTCTTGGTGAAATCGTTCTCCATGTTCACTTACTGCTCTACAACTTTGTGGAAAAAGATCTAGATGAGAGTGTAGAAAATGAATCTTTAAGGACATGTTGCAACCAAGGTTTTTGTATGCCTTGAGAAGATCTTGAACAATCTCTTGGTAATTATTTACTTTGTTGTTTCCAAGAAAATTTTGTGTCACTGATTCAAATGCTTTCCATGCAGCCTTTTCCTTTCCACACAATAAACAAAGAAATTCGTTATCTTGAAGAAGTGCGCGAATCTGAAGGCCAACAAAAATGCCTTCCTTAACTTTGGCATCACTCAGTCTAAGAAATTTACCACTAAGATACCTGAAAGCAGGTTTAGTTTTATCCATCGCCTTGACAAAGTTTTTCATTAATCATTGATGTGCAAGGAAGGCATCAAAATGTTGTTGCTGTCTACAAGTGCTGGAAACAGAACATTTTTGCTTCCAGGATCCAGTGACTGACGGAGTGGCTAGTCCCTTTTGACGAAATGACAATCTCTAGCACAACTATCCCGTTCACACAGGAAGCAGCAGTACTTGGTGTATCCTTCCTGAAGACCAAGGAAGAGGCCGACCACTTTGAAGTCACTACAGATTGAACATAGATGTTGATCATAGTTTATACATTTCAAAAGTTGTTTCATATTGTCATAAGTCTCTTTCATAAAAGCTGCATGGCCAATAGGAATTGATGGTAGCAAGTTGCCATTATGCAGCAATACAGCTTTGAGACTTGCTTTGGATGAATCAATGAAGAGCCTCCAATCATCTGCATTGTAATTGATATTGAGAGCTGCCATTAAACCTTTTACGTTGTTGCATGCAGCAAGATCACCTTCTTTGAAAAAGAATGACACCAAGTCTTTCTGACGGTCCCGGAAAAAAGAAATTCAAACGTCACCAGCCAGAAGATTCCACTGCTGTAGTCTGGAACTCAAAAGTTCAGCTTTATTCTTCGGGAGATCCAAATCCCTGACAAGGTCATTCACCTTACATTATGAGGTGTGGCTCATTAACAGTGGCCAGAAGAAACTCTGAGTCACGTGAGGTTGATGGTTCATGACTACAAACTTCTTCCTCTTCCTCACTTGATTCTAATGATAATGATTCTGATATTTTGGGAATCGGCAACCCTTCTTCATGAGGCACTGGGCGTATTGCAGATGGAATGTTTGGATATTGCACGGTACACTTACTCTTTCTGGCTATGCCTTTCTGAATTGGAGGAACCATGCAGAAGTAGCAATTGCTGACGTGATCCGTGGGCTCTCTCCAGATCATTGGAACTACAAAAGGCATTGATTGCCTTTTCCCATTCATCCATTGCCTGAGATTTGTTGCACATGTATTGCAGCATATGTGTGGCACCCAGCTCTTATCCTGATCTCCTATTCTGCAGCCAAAATATAAGTTGTAGGCTTTCTTAACTGCCACAGTCATATTCTGTTTTTGTGATGTAAAAGTCACTTCACCACAAATATAGCAGAAATTATCTGCATTATTAACACAAGAACGATGCATCGCCGAATATACTGTGATTGACCTATCGGCATAAAATAATGCAAAATAATTAATTTTTAATTTTTCTGTGACTAATACACCTTAAGATTTATACTGTCAAGTGATGCAAATTTAAATACTGATTGCATCATCTGGTTTTGGACAGATATTTCTATTGGTTGCAAGTAGAGATTATGCAATCTCATGCAAATGTTGCATAATACACAGTTAATGGCTCCTAATGACTAATTAATGGCATATATCTTAGCAACTATACCTAATCAGCCATTTTCATTATGATTTCTGTGTTTTTTAGAACAGCTGCTTTCGTGTCTGAAGCATTTTGACTGTTGAACAGTGGACGTGTAAAGTTTTCTGTTGACTTTTTATACACAGATGTTTTTTAAAAAATGTTTAATTTAATTTTTAAAAAAAAAAATTGATTTTCATGCCTTTTCAGCCAGAAATTAAATATTTATTCTTTTAATCCAGAAATATTAACATGTATCAAAATGGATTTAGCTTATAGATCAGCTTATTCTGAAAACCCACATGGAATGGTATACTCCACATACTCATTCATCATAAGAATATAAGGACATAAGAACTGCCATATTGGACACACACATAAAGAATGTTACCAAGGCAGTATACCACAAAATAAGAACCCTCCAGCATCTATGTCCACTGCTGGAGGCTGCCAACTTCCATACTGTATTCCAGGCACTTATCTTTCCACACTTTGACTATGCAGCTACGATCGGAGGGTGTGGGCGGGAGCTCCTCCTCACTTCCACAACCTGCCTATTACCAGCCCTTCACAACGGCTTCTGAGGCGTGAATCCGTGGCGAATGATCAAAAGCTAAAAGCCTTCAACATAATTGTCTTGCCGGTATCTTGTGGATGAAACCTGCTATTTCCTCCATTGCTGTTTCTTTTTATTTCTTTGACTATCACTGTATCTCTTATTCTGTCCTATCTTATAAATGGCGTTCTTTTTATGTTTTCTGTAACATTAATATATTATTGTAAACCGCTCTGATGCTTCGGCCTGTGCGGTATATCAAATGTAACATAAATAAAAATAAATAAAATTAATTCTTCATGGCCTACCAGGCTAAGCACTTCATCCTCTTCAAATGGCCTTGAACACTGTGGCTCGAACCCTGTATGGAGCTTTCAGATTTGAACACGTCATGTCCATCCTAAGGCAATTGCATTGGCTCCCAATAGCAAGCCACCTAAATTACAAAGCTCTATTGATGGCATTTAAAATACTGCATAACCTCTCTGCAGTCTCCCTTGCGGACATCATACAATGGACATTGAACAACAGAATGAGAAGAACAAACATGACAAATGCATTCACCACCCCTTCAGCAATAAGAAAGAATTCCCAAGCTGCTAAGAACCCAACTTTTTCATTTTCACACCAACTCTTTGGAACACCCTCCCTGCCCCGATTCGATCCATCTCTGACCTGTCAACCTTTAGGAAAGCAATAAAGATTCATTTATTCCAGCTATACTATGACCATAGGCACTCCTTGTGGCCTTGGGCAAGCCACTTAACCCTACATTGCCTCAGGTACACAGACTATGAACCCTTTGGGGACAATGGAATAAAAAGTGCCTGTTAACATATATCTGCTTTGATTGAAGGATAAGGCGGTATAGAAAACTGGTTAAATAAAATTAATAAATAAATACACTATAGACTTTGCCTGTTAGCCCTAGCTCTGACCACCCTAGCTGCTTCCGGCCCATATACCAGTTTGTAACTTAGTTCTACCTGTTACTACCCAAGTTGATGCCTCTGTTCATTGTAGTATTTTTTTTTGTTTATCCTGCAATGCTAGACATTTATTGTATTGTTCTATGATGCCTGTTCATTGTAAACCATTTTTTCTTGTTCTGTGTAAACCATGCTGATTTTGAACTAGTGTGGTATATAAAATCAAATAAATAAATAAATTGGGTCAGACGAAGGTCCATCAAGGCCAGTATCCTGTTTCCTATAGTGGCCAATCCAGGCCACAAGTACCTAGCAGCAGGGCCGGATTTGCCTTGAGTGAGGCCCTACGCCAACAAAAATTGTGGGCCCCCAGAAAAAATAAAAACGAGATCAATTACCAAAACAGAAATGGCAATAGATGTATAGAATTGCCTGACATAAAGAGGCAATAGGGACAAAATAAGCATCAGAATTCAAGAAATACATTAAAAAATGCTTATCCATCGGGGAAGAGGATCATTGAATGATCCGGCGGTACTACAGCAGCTACAGGAAACGGACCTGGCCATCGCTGCTCCCCGGTACTCACTATGGCTTTGGTGTAACAGGCCACCGCCTCCCGGTACTTGCGGGTGACGAAGAGTCTGTTTCCCTGCTCCTTTAACTCCTGAGCGCTAGTGCTCTTCTCCGGACTCCCGCCTCCCGCCTCCCCCACTCTCCTTTTCCTCTTTCCCCTTCATGCCAGGACCTGGAGAAGCTCGCAGACGGCCCCGTTCAGCTAGGCCGCAGCAATTTCAACTCTCTCTAGAGAACGAGGGATCCAGGCTCGCACAACCCCGCCTCTCACTCTGACTATACCCAACACACTCCAAATAGGGTTGCCAACTTTTTCACCGAGAAAAACCCGACACCTGTGGCTCGCCATGCTCCACCCATTCTCTGCCCCTAGTCCCACCCCTGCCCCACCCCAAGCCCCACCCACAAAAATTACCGAGGATACGTGTAGGCTAACTTCCTTGGTCAGATAATAATTAAACTGGGAACCCCAAAATCCAAACATGAAATGTACAACACTGGAGAAATAAAACTATAAAGTAATTTCCTCTTGCACTAAACAAAAACGCAAAGATGTTAGCAATACACACTTTCCAGACCAGACATATTCCAGTTAATAAATTCAAAATAAAAAGTATTTTTCTACCTTCTGTTTGGGCATTTTTTCAGTTGCAATTGCTCCAGTCACTTTCTTCTGGTTTCTTCGTGTCTTCTGCGAGCTATCCATTTGTCCTTTCTTCTCTTTTAGATGTTTTCCATTCTCTCTCTATTTCTGCTTTAACATACTGATTGTTTCCCTTTTGCTCTTTCCCCCAATTCTTTCCTTATTCCTTTATCATCCATTTAAATTTCACCCTTCCATTTTCAAGCCCCTCTTACTCTCCCAATACCCAGCCCATCATAGACTTTTCTTCCACACAAAATATTTTTTCCCCTCTCCATTCTCATTCCCGATCCATTCTAGTCCTCCCCCAAAATCAGTTCCCTTATAGTTCTAGACCCACCCAGCATCCACTCCCTTCTAGTCCCATTCTCCCATGCCCCACATCAGCCCATTTCCAGTCCTATTCTAGCTCTTCATCAGCCCATTTCCAGTGCTAGCCCCCCCCCAATCACAGCTTATTTCCAGTCCTAGCCCCCACCATCACATCCCATTTGCAGTCCGAGTCCCCCTGCACCATCACAGCCCATTTGCAGTCCAAGTTACCCCCCCCCCTAACCCTTTTCCAGTCCAGGTCCCCCTCCCCATCGCAACCCATTTCCAGTCCATGTCCCCCCCCCCCATAGCCCTTTTACAGTTCAGGTCCCCCGAAGTCCCCCCCCATAGCCCTTTTCCGGTCCAGGTCCCCCTCCCCCTCACAACCCTTTTCCAGTCCATGTCCCCCCCATAGCCCTTTTACAGTCCCGGTCCCCCCCATCACAGCCCATTTCTTTCCAGTCCAAGTCCCCCCCCCCATAGCCCTTTTACAGTTCAGGTCCCCCCCCCATCACAGCCCATTTCTTTCCAGTCCAAGTCCCCCCCCCCATAGCCCTTTTCCGGTCCAGGTCCCCCTCCCCAATCCCCGCCCATGCAGTCCTTGCCCCCCCCCCCCGACCAGCACTGCAGCTGTCTGAGAGGCTTCAGAGGGAGCAGGGTAAGCTCGCGCGAGGTCCCGGCTCCCTCTGTACAGTCGCCAGCGTGAAGAGCCTTTTCCTTCACGCTGGCGGCTGTATCTATGAAGCCGCGATTGCTGGGAAAGGTTAAAGGCAATACCCTTTAACCTTTCCCAGCATTCGCAGCTTCACAGATACAGCCGCCAGCGTGAAGGAAAAGGCTCTTCACGCTGGCGGCTGTACAGAGGGAGCCGGGGCCTCGCGCGAGCTTACCCTGCTCCCTCCGAAGCCCTCCGGTGTGTGGGCCGGCCCCGGGTGGGGGTTTTATCAGTGATGGACTCTTGTTTGTGGGCCCTTGCCAGCTGTGGGCCCTATGCCACGGTGTACCTGGCGTATAGGTAAATCCGGCCCTGCCTAGCAGTTTCCCAAAAAGACACACAGGTTCTATAATGCTTGTATTGAGGCAAGCGGTGGATTACCTGGGTCCTCTTTAGCAATGGTTTATGGACCTTTCCTTCAGGAACTTGTCCAAACCTTTTTTAAACCCAACTACACTAACAGCTTTTTCTACATCTTCCAGTAACGAATTCCAGAGTTTGATTACTCATTGAGTGAAAACATATTTTCTCTTATTAGTCTTAAATGGGTTACACTGTAGCTTCATTGCATGTCCCCTAGTCTTTCTACTTTTTGACTGCATAAACAATCGATCTACATTTATGCATTCCACTCCATTCATTAATTTATAAGACCTCTGTCATATTTCCAACTCGTATTTTCAACTCAATGGGCATAAAAATAATATTATCGATCTACACTTGATGGCATAATTATTTCCGACTAACTGTCGATCTTAGTCCCAGGTTCAGTCCAGTTTTGTATTTGGATGGTATAGATATTCACCTAAAGAATATATAGGATTTTCCATTCTGATCGGGTATTTGAATTAATTGAATATTTGTGATTGGAAGAGGAAACCATTCACAGCTCTGTGATCTTTAAATCCCAGGTGCAGGGAGAGGACTTTGAGAACAAATTGAAAGAAGCAGTAACAGCATGGCAAGAGAAAGGTAGAGAAACTATAGGGATGAAGTTTTGTGCCTGACAAAGTAATTCAACAGATTGGGCCCTGGTCAGGTGGACTTTTTATTCTTGTTCATTTACTTTTGGGCACATTTTGGATGTGATTTTATTTAAATTATGTTTCTGGAGTTCTGGTTGGTGATGAGCTGAGGCAGACATGCATGTCTGGGCTCCGGGGCTCCCCACTACAAAACCCTGCCAACAGACCATGAAACTGTCACAATTAAGCCAAAATTAGAACTGAACAATAACAGGCAAAACAGGGGACCTGAATTAATTACTTTAGCAGATGGTGGCAAAGGCACTGTGCAAAGAAATATGCATGGAGACATCAAAATGGTGTCCTGCACCCCACTGCCAAGTTCATAAATGATGCCATCAGCCTTTGTGGAGAAGGTATCCGCAGCAACTGTGCAATCTCTAAATGAATGCTTTGCTGGTATAACTGCCCAATTAGATTGACTAACTGGCTCAGTAATTGAATTTACCAGGTGGATACAGCACACAGAAAATAGGATTTCAGAGGTGGAGGATGGAGCCTTGCAATTGGAATGGAAAATCCAACAACTAGAAAAGAAGGTGCTCAAGAATGAAAATAAAATTGATGAACTAGAAAATAGAGGATGCAGGAAAAACTTACGACTGGTAGGTCTTCCCGAGTCTATTGCCGATAAAGAACTTTGTGACTTTCTAGAAAGCTGGATACTGCAGAGTCTGCAACTTACTGATATGGTGAGAACCTTGCAACTAGAAAGAGCACACTGTGTGGGGCAACTCAGGGAAGGGCAAACCCAACCAAGAGCAATTTTGGCAAGATTCTTCAGTTTCCACCAAAAAGAAATTGTTCTCTGGGCAGCTAAGAACCAAGGTCGCATTGAACATGAAGGAGCCAGAGTATTCTTCTTTCAGGACTTCTCGGCCATGGTACCCCAGAAAAGGAGAGCATTCTCAACAGTATGCAGCAATCTGGTCAATGAAGGAATTAGATTTGCATTCCTCTCTCGGGCAAAACTTCAACTGACTTTAAACGGACATAAACATATCTTCACAGACCCAGATGAAGCACAGACCTTTTGACAATATTCAAATAAAAAAGAAGGCGGGAAGTTAAAGTTAGTGGTAGAATAAAAACCTATAGTAAGGGAAATTCTTTGGCAGTAAAGGATGGGTACTGTCGCCCCCTCCTGGCCAGGTAGATGACTGACAGCAGGTGAGGTCGCCTTTTAGCCTTAAGACAAGACTCCCTGTAATGGCTGCCAGAAGGGCTGATGGGAATCGTAGTTTATCCTAAAGCAAAGGAGTTGTGATCCGAGGGTTTAGGCACAAGACAGAGAATATTTCTTTTAATGTAATCAGGGTTTCTTCATACACAGGAGGCGTGAGGCATAAAGTATGGAAAGGATTTTTAATCCACGGTACTGCTTCAAAACAACAGGAACAAATTATGCTTTGCAATATAACTTCCAACAGAAATAGGCATCACTTTGCTTGAGAAATCAAATTGGCACTTTCAGAACTTTAAACAGATAAATGCTTTCTTCTTAGACAGGAACAACTTCTTGTTGTCCAAACAAAACTTTTAAATGTTCCTTAAACATGTAACTTAGCTTTTCACTTTGTCAGCACAGTCAGCTGTTTCTTGCAGTTTGTGACGTCTTCACAAATTAACGTGCTTCCTGAGCATGGCACAGCTATAATGGCTTTTCTAGGATTCTTCACCGTCAGAGTTAAAACACATAGTACACTGACAATCCATAATGCTATTATCCACATTCGTTGTGTCCATTTCTTCCTCTCTATCACCCTCCCTTATGGCATAAGGTATCTGCACAGAGAGCTGAGTATTTTCCTTCTTTATTAAATCACTTAGCCTTCTCAGTAAAGTCTGCTTCTGCAGCAACTCGTCTGTTAGCTGAGCTACGTGCTGATTAGACCAGCTGTCTCTCTTTTCCCTGGGACTCTGGCTATGCTTAAACTTAGCTTTCTCTCCTATGGGTAATTCTCTGGGGCTTTTCCTCTGTAGGCATTGAGAAGGACAGACTTGCCTTGGTTCTGAGGTATTTAGGGATTCCCTCCGTCCTGCAAACCAGTCATGCTTTTCTTCAAGTGCAGACCTTCCGTTTGCTGACACCAGCCTCTCATTCCCAGCTGTGTCTGGCAATCTCTCATCAATCTCCTCTTCACAGCAAATAGTATTTCTCACACTCTGTCTCTCAGGCTCTGCAAACACTCTCTTACTTGCTCTGCCACCTGGACTCCGTGTTGGCCCCTCTTCTGAACTCTTTGAACCTCGTGAACCTCGTGAACTCCGTGGACTACGGATTAGGCTCTCCTCTGAACTACCTTCTGTTCTGTGAATCAGCTTTTTAAACTTTCCTTCCCTTTGAGGCACACCCTGCTCCCAGCACATGTGACTAGGGACAAGCTTCTCTCTGACGTGCTGCTGTGGGCGGGGCTTAGGGATGACTAGCTTCTGAGTCACAGACTCCTGGTTACCGGGGAAACCTTTGACACAACCTGAATTAAAGTGACAGGACCCTTTTTCCTGTGCATTTCTATAATCAGCCGTGGTTTCCTCACCACATATTCCCCTTCTTAAGACATTTCGTGCTGGGGTTCTCCCAGAATCACAGCACGTAAATCTCTTATACCTTTTCTCATTGCTTTCATCCATGGTAGTGCCTCTAGACAATGCGTCTGCGTTTTGATGCAGTTTCCCTGCGCGATGGACCACCTGAAAGTCAAAGGCTTGCAGTGCCATATACCACCGGGTTAAACGGGCGTTATGGTCTTTCATTTGCCCCAACCATTTCAATGGGGCATGGTCGGTCATAAGCAGGAATTTCCTACCTGCTAGATAGAATTTTAAAGATTCCACAGCCCATTTCACTGCCAGGCACTCTCTTTCTATGGTCGAGTAATTCTTCTCAGCAGGTGACAACTTCCGACTGAGGAACATTACCGGATGCTCCAGACCCTCATGTTTCTGGGAGAGCACGGCTCCCAGACCTGTTTCCGAAGCGTCTGTTTGTAAGATGAACGGCAGACTAAATTCTACCCCTCTTAACACCGGGCCGCGCACAGTTCTTCCTTCAGCCGTTCAAACGCTCTATCTGCTTCTTCCGACCAGTACAACTGATTGGGTCTGTTCTTACGCAACATTTCCGAAAGCGGTGCGCTCTTTTCGGCAAACTGTGCCACAAACCTTCGGTAGTACCCTACCAATCCTAGGAAACTACGGAGTTGTTTCTTATTGATAGGGCGTGGAAAAAATTGAACGCTTTCAATCTTGCTTAGCAGGGGTTTCACCGTACCATGTCCTACTAGGTGCCCCAAGTATTTCACCTCTTGGGCCCCGAACATGCACTTTGTCGGGTTCAACGTTAACCCCACTCCCCTTATTGCTTGCAGAACGGCCTTTAAATGGACCATATGTTGATCCCATCCGGTGCTGTGGATCACGATGTCATCCATATAGGCCGTAGCATATTTCTGGTGCGGCCGAAGCACTATATCAATGAGGCGTTGACAAGTGGCTGCTGCCCCGTGAAGCCCAAATGGCATCCTACGAAATTGAAACAGCCCCTGCGGCGTACTGAATGCTGTTTTCGGGCGAGATTCCCGGGTCAGGGGAATCTGCCAGTATCCTTTCGTTAAGTCCAGCGTTGTTAGGTATCTGGACTGACCCAGCCGGTCAAGGAGCTCCTCTATCCGCGGCATCGGATAAGTATCGAATTTTGAAATGGCATTAACTTTTCGAAAATCGATACAAAAGCGGAGGGATCCATCCGGTTTTGGAACTAGGACAACCGGGCTGTTCCAAGGACTCCGGGATTCCTCGATGATGCCAAGTTCCAGCATCTCCTTGACTTGGTTCATCACTTCCCGCTTTTTGGCTTCAGGTAGCCTATACGGGCGTTGCCGAATTATTTCTCCTGCTGGTGTCAGGATTTCGTGCGCGACAAGTTCGGTTTTCTCCCGGCAGTGGTGTCAAGACATCTGTAAAGCTTTTAAGCAGACGCTCCAGCTCCTGTCTCTGAGACCACGAGAGACCATCCGCTGTCCTGAGTTCAGGTTCCTTCCTGCAATCGCTCAGCTGGGGTCCAAGGTCATCCTCCGTCCTTTCCTCCAGCGATGCGGTCAACCCATGCTTGTCTGAATACCCCGAGGACCCAAAACCTTGCGTCCCTCGCACCGTATCAGACACCATGGCCACCTCCTCCAACGGAGGGAAACCCACTCGCTCGCAGATAATTTGCGCAATTCGGTCGCCCACACTCACTTGGAAATCTTCTGGTCCAAAATTAAATAATAGTACCTTGATTGCGCCTCTGTAGTCCGGGTCTACTACACCCGCTCCTATGTCCAAGAAGTGCTTTACAGCCAATCCCGATCGGGGTGCAATCCTTCCATAGCAGCCTATGGGGATCTCCATTTGTAGCGCTGTATTTACTAGTGCTTTCCCATGCTTCGGTACCAGAACTTCCTCGGCACTGTAAAGGTTGAAGCCGGCAGCTTGGGGAGTAGTCTTCCTTGGGGCTCGGGCTTCCGGACTCATGCGACAAAAGCGTAAAACGAAACCCGGCTTCTTGGGAAACTCTTCCTTAGGCAAATATGGCTTCTTCTTGTCCGCTTTCCCAAATAAAGGCCTTAACATTGCCATTGCTGCAGCCGCCTCAGGCTTACTTGTTCCCTCCATGGGGGCAGTCCGTATAACCTCATGAGAGGGTTGAACCTTTGTCTCCCCCTTTGTAGACACTTCCTCTAGGGCCTGGTGGGCTTGGGACTGGGCTTGCGTAGATACTAAGCCTTCCTTAACCCCTAACCCTTGCTGAAAATGGGGCCAGTCTCTTCCAGTACTACCTCCTGGGGTAGTCTGGGAACAATGGCGACCGGGACCTTTCTTTCTACGCCCAAACCTTTTATACGGACAGGGTAAACAGGGTAGGTGCTTGTTGTTCCATGAACGCACCTAATGTTCACACTGCCCGTGGGTGTCTGAGGTGTGTCTAAACTTGTGGCAGTTATCCTCCTCCATAACCTTTTGGAGAGCATCGATTGGTCCGATCCGGAATCCAATAGTGCTTTAACTGGTATGCCTTGTACTATCACCTCCAGTAAAAAGCCTTCCCTTTTCTTACTAGGGTCACTCAACACTAGGGCTGTTTTCATTTTGGCACTCACGCATCAAATGTTGCTCACTTCCACACCGATAACACGCACGCTTCTCACGCACCCTTCTATTGGTGGGAACACCAACATTCTGCATATTCTTGCCAGTCACATTCAACCTAGCCATAGACGTTTTGTATAGGCTGAAGCCCTATCATTAGCTATCACCTCAGCTTCCAAGAATCGTTCTGACATAGCTATGGCTTCTCCGGTGTTTTTACAACCTTGTAGCAACAAGAATTCTTGTAACCTTTCGGGTACTGCCGCAAAATACTGTTCCAGAACGAGCTCATCTATCAGTGTTTCCACCGACTTATGTTCTGGTTCTAGCCATTTTAACACTAACATTTTTAGCCTATGGTATAGTGCTCGTGGTGTTTCATCTACGCGTAATTTTGCATTCCTAAGCTGGCGTCTATATACTATAGGTGTTAGACCAAACCTATCCTTAATAGCCTTCTTTACCTCAAAATAGTCATTGGCCGACTCAGCTGGAACGGTTTGGTAGGCTGCCAATGCCTCACCAGAAAGCGAGACAGCTAACCTTACCGCCCACTGTTCGGTGGCCACCTGGCTATTTGTGCCACTTTTTTCAAATGCATCAAAATATGAGTCTACATTATCACCATCCCTTAATTGTCCCAAACCAAAGGTCTCTCTGGACCCGAGTCCAAAGTAATGGGCTATTCCCAAAGAAAAACCTGTTTGCACTGGATCAGGCTCTGGTGGATTCTTCTGATCCATCACCCAGGCATCAATAAGCTACACCAGCGGTTTCTGCTGGGCTTGCGTCTGACTCGCTGCATGCGCTAGAAGTTCCAAAGATAAGTCCCTTTGCTTCTTGAGCTCTGCTGCCGCCCATGCAAGGATATCTTGGCTTTCCATCTTTGTCTCTGTTTCCTGTAGAAAAACAAACACACAACACCCAAGTGCGATTCCTAACACAAGATATGCGTTCCTCCCTACCTGCTGCTATTGCCTTGCCCCCACCCAGTACCAGTATCCTTTAACTCTCTCTAGTTATACACGGGTTACCTGGTACTAGTGGTGCATCTCGCTCAGCAACAGCGTAGGACCTCGACAGGTCTCCGGACCCTCCGGCTCTGCAGGACTCTGGACTCCTAGTCTCAGGTGCTTGCAACTCTCCGGTGTCCTTCCGTCGACTCTGGAATCACTGTATGCGTCTCCTGGTGTGTAGTCGTACTTCTGGTGTAATCCCAGTGAACTGCGTTCCTTTGTGGCGTGGCCTACTCCGCATCCCAAACTTTATATCACTTTGTGGTGTGGCCTACTTCGCATCCGAACTACTACGCCACTCTGTCGCCCCCTCCTGGCCAGGTAGATGACTGGCAGCAGGTGAGGTCGCCTTTTAGCCTTAAGATAAGACTCCCTGTAATGGCTGCCAGAAGGGCTGATGGGAATAGTAGTTTATCCTAAAGCAAAGGAGTTGTGATCCGAGGGTTTAGGCACAAGACAGAGAATATTTCTTTTAATGTAATCAGGGTTTCTTCATACACAGGAGGCGTGAGGCATAAAGTATGGAAAGGATTTTTAATCCACGGTACTGCTTCAAAACAACAGGAACAAATTATGCTTTGCAATATAACTTCCAACAGAAATAGGCATCACTTTGCTTGAGAAATCAAATTGGCACTTTCAGAACTTTAAACAGATAAATGCTTTCTTCTTAGACAGGAACAACTTCTTGTTGTCCAAACAAAACTTTTAAATGTTCCTTAAACATGTAACTTAGCTTTTCACTTTGTCAGCACAGTCAGCTGTTTCTTGCAGTTTGTGTCGTCTTCACAAATTAACGTGCTTCCTGAGCATGGCACAGCTATAATGGCTTTTCTAGGATTCTTCACCGTCAGAGTTAAAACACATAGTACACTGACAATCCATAATGCTATTATCCACATTCGTTGTGTCCATTTCTTCCTCTCTATCACCCTCCCTTATGGCATAAGGTATCTGCACAGAGAGCTGAGTATTTTCCTTCTTTATTAAATCACTTATCCTTCTCAGTAAAGTCTGCTTCTGCAGCAACTCGTCTGTTAGCTGAGCTACATGCTGATTAGACCAGCTGTCTCTCTTTTCCCTGGGACTCTGGCTATGCTTAAACTTAGCTTTCTCTCCTATGGGTAATTCTCTGGGGCTTTTCCTCTGTAGGCATTGAGAAGGACAGACTTGCCTTGGTTCTGAGGTATTTAGGGATTCCCTCCGTCCTGCAAACCAGTCATGCTTTTCTTCAAGTGCAGACCTTCCGTTTGCTGACACCAGCCTCTCATTCCCAGCTGTGTCTGGCAATCTCTCATCAATCTCCTCTTCACAGCAAATAGTATTTCTCACACTCTGTCTCTCAGGCTCTGCAAACACTCTCTTACTTGCTCTGCCACCTGGACTCCGTGTTGGCCCCTCTTCTGAACTCTTTGAACCTCGTGAACTCCGTGGACTACGGATTAGGCTCTCCTCTGAACTACCTTCTGTTCTGTGAATCAGCTTTTTTAAACTTTCCTTCCCTTTGAGGCACACCCTGCTCCCAGCACATGTGACTAGGGACAAGCTTCTCTCTGACGTGCTGCTGTGGGCGGGGCTTAGGGATGACTAGCTTCTGAGTCACAGACTCCTGGTTACCGGGAAACCTTTGACACAACCTGAATTAAAGTGACAGGACCCTTTTTCCTGTGCATTTCTATAATCAGCCGTGGTTTCCTCACCACAGTACATAAGGTATGATGTCTAGATCAAACATTATGAACAGAGAGCAAATACACCAGCAGGTCTACAATTGTTTCTCTGACTGACACAATATTATATACGACAACCACCAAAAGGGAGAACTTTACAAAAACAAAAGGAAAATAATTGGAGGGGGAATAAGCCTGAGGTCTAATGCAAAAGACATTCAAAGAAGGACCAGAAAAGGAATGAAACAGCTGGAGCGCTTTCCTAGAAGGGTAAGATAAAGCAATGAGACACTCTGGGGGAGACCTAAGAATGCTCAGAGGTATATCGCAATGAACAAAATACAAAGACCACTCTCTGCAACTGAGAAGGGCAATAGGGCCCATAAAAGTTAAAACATTCTTGGAAAGCCCATTTGTTAGAACTGTTCTTTAAGAGAGGGGAATTAACAACTGTGAAGAGGAGAAATAGCACGATGAAAGGAAAAGGTGAAATAAACTAAAGGTTAAATTTATTGTGTAATATAATAGTATACATGGCCACCTATTTGTTAATGCACCACACATAGCAACACAATTACTACTGTATAAGTTAATTATAAATGAGACTTATTGATAGAATTGTAAATGAACTGTCTATAGACAAGAAGTTAGCACAGAAGGAATGTAGGATCTAGATAATCATATAATCTTTATACACTCTCAGTCATCTGATACATGGGCTATATACCATATCATTTTATATCATCTCCCTTGCTCTATGACTTCATCCTTTCTTTGTCCATCAAATTAATAGACACATTTGAGATGGGGAGGAGCAGGATGCATTAATCTGGCAATAGCAAGCTAGGAAGGGATCCAGAGTGGATGTATTGGGATGCTGACTGAGATAGGGAGGTGAAGGGGAATATCGGTGGGGATAAAGAGCTGGACAAACAATTGAGATCTCCTGCCCTCCCCTCCCCCAATGAATACAACCTCTCCTTAACATTTAACTGGGAGAGAAGGTGAGAGAGATCTTCTAAGTCAGCAGCTGGGTGGGGGGGGGGGGGTGCGAGCAAATATGATTGGATGTGATATGGCGGAGAAGAATTATAGGACGGGAGAAACTCAGAGAAACTGCAATGAGACCTATATACAAACGAAGAAGAGGTGAGCCATCAATGTGAATTAAATAATCATTGAAATAGATAGTTCATTGATCTCCAGAAACTTGTAACAACTTATACCTCTGGGATAATATACGGTCCATTAGAATATGACTCAATTGGAAAGCCTAAAACTAAGGGGTGGGAGAGCCCTATGCTATTATACTGGGAGTTTAGGAGAAGAAGGAGGAGTAGAAAATGTGAAAGAAATGTAAAGAGATAATAATAAGGGGGAGGAGGGGAGACAGAGAGGGAATAGGCAACACAATATAAAAATATTGATCATAAAATAGTCTGACACAGACATGGCAAGGGAGACTCTGATGACAAAGAGAGCCAAAAATACAAATTAGAAAAGAATCGACTATGGGGACCTTAGGCTGGGAGGGTCCTCAAACAACAAAGATGACAAATCTGGGTATGAGAGCTGAAGCCCACAACTTGGGAAATGTCGGATAAGGGACTGTGCATTATATCCTGGAAGGTATGTGGCATTGAACATCCCATTAAGAGACATAAAATCCTAAAAATGCTTAGAGACAAAGGAGCAGATATAGCTCTCTTACAGGATACCCACCATATCAAAATCAAACACAAAAAGCTAAAAAGATGGTGGATAGTAGAAGTAAATGTTTCTTCATCTGGAACAAAGAAAGCAGGGGTGGTCATCCTAATACATAAGAGTATCGAGATAAAAGTACAGACAATACATGCAGATCCTCTAGGACATTATATATTCCTCCGAGGTATCCTGCAAGGACAGTCCAATTACCTTAGGGAGATTTTACGGTCAGTATAAATATTACAACCAATTCTATAAACAACTGACATGGAAACTGGTGGGAGAGGACCCCTCTCATGTCATATTGGGAGGTGACTTCAGTTGTGTGCTTGATGACACCATGGGCCTGACAAATGGGAGAAGCGGAGGAGACTAAAGGACTAAAGACTGAAGGAGCACTCACAGACTAAGAGGGCTTTGTGATGGATATGACCTTACAGACATTTGGGGGCTTGTTTACAAAGCCGCTGTAGCGATTCGCGATCGTTATCGGAGCCGTGGCCCCACAATGGGGCCGCGGCTCCGATAACGATCGCGAACCACTACCGCGGCTTTGTAAACAAGCCCCTTGGAGAATAATGCATCCCATGGTCCGAGAGTATACTAAAATCTACAGAGCCCAAGGTACAGGGAATCCCAGCTAGACTACTTCTTAGTGGCAACAGCGCTAGTGTGAAGAGTCCATAAGGCAGACATTGGTCTGATTGTCGTATTGGATCATGCTTTAAATCAGTCTAGAACTGGAATGGGGAGGGAACTGTACCACTGGACAGTGGAGCTTCCCCCTCCAAGTAGCAGAAGATAAAGACTTCCAGAAAGTTTTGCGAATGCAATCAATGGAATATGAGAGACATAATGAGGTACACAAAGACAATCCAGTTGTCTTCTGGGAAGCAGCCAAGGTGTTACTATGAGGACATATCTTAAGTTATAGCCAGGCCATGAGGAAAACACAAAATCTACGCTTTCTCAAACTGGAAAAAGACTTAAGAAAAGCCAGATGAAAGTATGGCCTCCAGCCAACAGGGGAACACAAAACTAATATGCTGGCTATCCAGGTGAAATTGAATGCCGCATTACATCAGAGAGCATGCCAGTCAATGTTTTATTATCACTATCATCTATACCAATATGGAAATAAGACTGGGATACTCATGGTGGCCTTGGTAAAGTTGGATGGAGGGCCACGAACAATCAGGACTCTTCAAAATAAAAAAAGGATGTCTTAAAATGATCCAACAGGACCTGGAGAATATCCTGTGAGAATCTTATATAGAACTCTACAAGGCTGACCCCTGTGATAAGAAAGCAGCAGCAAAATTTTTAATTTGCTGTCCTTGGAGGCAGAGGATGTGGCGAAGCTAAACAATCCAATAACAGCTCAAGAAGTTCAGCAATGCTTTCAGAAACCATGGAAGGGATGGACCCCAGGCCCAGATGGATATTGGGCAGAGTTCTTCCAAATAATGTCCAACAAGGTGGCAGTACCACTGGCAGAATACTTTGTGGACATAATCAAAAGAAGAGACTTTCCATATGAACCCAACCATGCTCTTATAACAGTAATTCCCAAACCGAGAAAAGACCCCTCATTACTGGGCTCATACAGACCTATATCATTGTTAAATATGGATATTAAAATCTTAGCTAAGATAATGGCTGAACGCTTGACCTCACTGCTCTCCCAGTTAGTAGGAGACTCACAGGTGGGATTTGTCCAAGGTCGTGCAATAGCACGCAATGTGAGGAATATGCTAGCAGCTCAACATGAAGTCATAAGGAAACAACATCCAGCTCTGAGAAAGCTTTTGTCATGGTTCAGTGGGAATATATGTAAATGGAATTAGAAATATTTGGAATAGCAGGGAAATTCGTCAACATGATCTGCCTTTTGTACACTAAACCCTATGGAGCACTGTTAGTCAATGGGCAAACTACGTGGACCTTCCCACTAGAAAGAGGCACCCGGCAGGGTTGTCCTCTCTCGACACTTTTGTTTGTCTTACAATTGGAGCCTCTTTTAGAAAGAATCCACACACATCCCTCCTTAAAGGGCATACATCTAGGAAAAGAAGAATTTTGCATGTCTGCTTTTGCGGACGACATGTTGGTTTGTCTGGGGGACCTGCTCAATAGGCTGGTTATGCTGTTTGAAGAATTCTATATATAGGGAACCTTTGTGGAACTAAAATGAAACCTGGACAAATCAGAAGCTTTATCATTATTACCCAAGATACAACAGAAGTGGCTAAGGCAGTTCCCACTGAAGTGGGCGGATGGGCAGCTTAAATATTTGGGATATGGGTTACGGCAGACCCAGATCAACTATATCCACTTAATACCACGACATTATTTACAGATTTAGAAATGAAACAGGGCTGATGGAAAGACTTGCCATTATCCTTAAGTGGTTGGATTGCCTTATACAAAATAATATTCCCTCATTGGCTGTATGTGTTACAGGTCCTACCAATACTATTGCGACATCAGAAGAGGAAACAACTTGATCGTGCACTGATCCTGTTTTTGTGGAAAGGCAGAAGAGCTTGAATACGGATAGGAACACTAAAAAAACCCCATGGAAACACAGGGTGGGCTAGGCTTCCCAGACATTATGAGTTACAGTTTGGCATGTCTATGTAGTGTCACGAGGTGGATTCAGCAGAGCCCATGGAAATAGGCAGAAATGCAGGCAGTGAAGCTGACACTGACACTTTAGAGAAGCACATGTCAGGAAGTTGCTATAGGCAACACAAACAAATCAGGTCACGAGCTATAGAAACACACCCAAGCAGCAGGAAGGGTGAGGGATCATTAAGTGATGAAAGCCAGCTGGGAGTGGGTGGAGTTGGGTCACACACAGATAAACCCAACTCACGTGCAGTTAGTAGGAGGGAAGGCAGAACGGGAACAAGCAGCTTTGGTAGAACAGAGAGACCGGAGAATGCAGCAGTTACAGGAACTTCTGGAAAGTTGAGAAACCTTGCTTTTACAGAGAATTCAAGGAGCCCAAGGCGCTCTGGGGAAAGCCCGGGTTGGAGTGAAGCCATAGAGAGAGCTGGGAAAGCTGGAAGGTTGTACTCCAAGGCTGAGAGAGAGAGCCCAGGTGACTGTTATAGAAAGCAGTGCACAGAGACGTGCTCAGCAAAGGTTATCCAGAAGGTAACAGAGAATTCAGTGTGGAAGCCAGATGGAGAAAGGCTGAGAAAGCTACTTACCCAAACAACAGGCACAGGAAAGGTAAAGTCTTTTGGCCTGAAAATATTCACATATCTGGGGGAAAGTTAAAAGGCAAAACCCGTAGAAAGCTTCTGTCTTGTTCTACTCCGGTGACTGCAGCTGTACCGAGAAGCCTTAGTCAGAGAGAGCCAGAAGGTAAGCTGATTACTTATAATAGAGGGAGAAGTGAATACAATAACTTCCCCTATGGTTGTCAGCATTGGAAGGGCTCCCGGGCAAGCTACTCCAGTGAATGTGGTAATTGTCTTCCACACACTTTCACGGAGGGAGAAAGAGAGTCTCTGTATGATAGGGAGAGACTGTTTAATAATATTCCTAGCTGTTCAAAGGAAGAATTGTTAGAAGCAGAAAGTGAAGATATGCAATGTGAAGTACAAGGGGACCAACCTTTTATTGAATGCATGGACTGTACGCTCACAAATCGCAGATGATATCTCCTCTCTGTGTTGAACAAGCTGTGAAAACTTGCCAACCGTTTGAAGCAGCAAAGAAAAGGTTTTGTGTGCTTGGAAAAGTTGCTAACCATTGAAGCAGCAAAGGAAAGGTTTTGTGTTGCTAGGAAAAGGACTGTTTAAAATACCTTTGTATTGAGTGTTTAAGAAGCTGAAGATAAGCAATTTTTGTTCACGTTTGGTTCTTTATTTTGTGCCCAGAGTGGGTCTGTCTACCTTATTTTTACCACTAAAAGAATCCTCCCGGAAGGGGAATAAAAACCTGTCCTTTAAGCCTTATCACAACTTCCACAACTCATTCTTTTTGACTGGCTGGTGAAAACTACAAAATCCCAGAATGCCTAGCAAGGCTCTCTACACCTTTTCAGGCTGGTTAAACACAAGGCCCTCAGCGTAATACCCCTGCTTCTACCTGTAGGGTCACGCGCTGGGTGACAGATGGCGTAGTCTTGAGGATTTTTTTTTCTCGTGGTTTTCCTGAGAAGGAAAAGAAGGAAGACAAATAAAGAGACGACATCAGTGTAGAAACTGCTGCCACATGGAGTGCTGTCTGGGAGAACGTTCGCTGGCAGGTCGGCCAGATAGGAGGGACAGAGACCTTTCTCACACGCTGGAATCTACCTGGAGCCTAAGGTAAAGGTAGCCTGGGCGGAAGGGTAGAAGGATACCAAGTGAGAAAAGGGGGTGCTGTGCTCCACAGACAGGGGTTTTAAAAGAAAAAGTACCACACTTGGTGGGTCTTTTTTTTTCTTTTTCCACAGGTGAAGCAGACTCCAGAGGGAAGATGGAACCCCGGGATGTGATGATGTGGATGCAAACCCAATGGGACAAACAGGCAGAGCTTGTACGACATCTCCAGGAGCGGAACGCGGAAATAATGAGGGAACAGCAACGACCTCTACTAGAAACAATGGAAGCAGTTTTGAAGAAGCCACAGGAAACAGGAGCGGTGAATCCTTCCATGTTTCAAGGAGTAGGAATGAACAGTAGCTATGCTTTTTCCCTGGGACAATTAACTCAGCAGGACAATCTTGATGATTATACATTGATGCATTTGAAAGAATAGCAGAAACCCTTAAATGGCCTATGGAGCAGTGGGCAATTCGCTTTGCGATGACACTCACCGGTGAGGCTCTATCTGCATTTAAGGCAATGCCTGCTAGTCTTGCCTCGGATTATACCGAGATAAAAAAGGCAGTAAAAGATAGGCTAGGTCTCACTCCTAGACACTACAAGCGCATGTTTAGGGAGGCGAAGATAAAGTGTAAAGAAACTCCTAGAGCTCTGTACCAGAGACTAAAGAGTATAGCTTACAAGTGGCTAACCCCAGAGAGGAGGTCAATTGACTCTATTCTGGACGAGATTATTCTGGAGCAGTTTATGCAGGCTGTATCTCCTGAGTTAAAAACGTTTCTCACGCTACAGGATTGCCACAGCACGGAAGAGGCAGCCAACATAGCGGATAGGTATTATGAGGCTAAAATGGCTGATACCTCGGGAATTGGAATTTTGAAAGTGGCTGGGATGGCAAATTCTGATAGATTGAGAAAGTTTGAAAAGGTTAAAGTACCTAAGATGGATAATTATGATAACACTGATAATGATGTTTTATCTGTTTATAGAGGGAAATGTTACGGTTGCGGAAAGACAGGTCATTTCCGAAGAGACTGTAAAGCACGAACGGTCCTCATATCTGGAGCGGGAAAGCCAGTCCCGAGGGGCCTCTTTCTTCAGGTCCAGGTAGAAGGAGTAGATGCGTTGGCACTACTCGACTCGGGGGCTGAACAGAGCATGGTTTCTCAGGAATTTTGGGACACCATGGAACAGCCTCGCCCGTCAGCTCCGAGTCGAGTAGAGGACCAAGTGCAAATAAAATGCGTACATGGCACACACTTCCAGTATCCCCTACATAAGGTACATGTTAAGGGGATGGGCATAGAAAGGGAAATACAGGTGGTGGTAGTCCCAAAGCTGCCACAGGAGCTTATCCTAGGGCGAGACTGGCCTCCGTTTCGTGGAGGACTGATGGAGGGTTTATGTACTAGGACAGGCCTAGTTTCAACCCGGTCGCAAGCCGGAACCTCAGGGGCCAGGGAACCTTCTGTGGAAAGAACAGAGGGGCCTGAGGAGGAGGAAGATAAGGGATTTCCCGAGGAAGGAATAGAGAAAGGAGAGACAAACATACTTCCCAGCCATGACGAATTAATTCATGTTCCAGCTAAAGAAGGGAAAAAGGCAAAGGCTAAAAAGCGCCATGAAAGATACAGTAGAACCCGAGGGAGGGCTGAACTAGAGGCCGGGGAAGGGTTACCGTGGGTACCTGCAGCCCTAGTTCAGAAATTCCCTTCTTTCCCCATGGAACAGAGGGCTGATCCGTCGCTTAAAAGAGCGTTTGAATGGGCCCAAGAGATTCGACCTATGCTTCCCCGATTCTTTTTGGACAAAGATATCTTATATAGGGAAAGTATAGATCCATATAAAGATGCTATACAGAAGCAACTGGTGGTGCCAGTGACTTTTAAGGCCATTGTTTTACGCCTGGCACACGACCACCCGATTGGTAGCCACAAGGGTGTTCAAGGATCACTCGATCAGATACTAGTGCGGTTTTATTGCCCGGGGGTCTATAAGGAAACCAAGCAATATTGCGAGTCTTGTCCCACCTGCCAGAGGGTCTCTGTCGCGAGACCAAAGGCTGTACCCATGGTGCCCTTGCCCACCATATCGGTACCGATCTGACGCATGGGAATGGACATTGTGGGCCCTCTAATTAAAACACCAGGTGGCATCTTGCATTACAATCCTTTAATTTTATTGTGCAGCACAGAGCAGGGAGACTGCACGGGAATGCGGATGCACTCTCTAGGATTAAGTGCTGTCCGCCTGAAATTGCGGCAGCCCGTAATATTTTAAGGGGCGGAATCTGTCACGAGGTGGATTCAGCAGAGCCCATGGAAATAGGCAGAAATGCAGGCAGTGAAGCTGACACTGACACTTTAGAGAAGCACATGTCAGGAAGTTGCTATAGGCAACACAAACAAATCAGGTCACGAGCTATAGAAACACGCCCAAGCAGCAGGAAGGCTGAGGGATCATTAAGTGATGAAAGCCAGCTGGGAGTGGGTGGAGTTGGGACACACACAGATAAACCCAACTCACGTGCAGTTAGTAGGAGGGAAGGCAGAACGGGAACAAGCAGCTTTGGTAGAACAGAGAGACCGGAGAATGCAGCAGTTACAGGAACTTCTGGAAAGTTGAGAAACCTTGCTTTTACAGAGAATTCAAGGAGCCCAAGGCGTTCTGGGGAAAGCCCGGGTTGGAGTGAAGCCATTGAGAGAGCTGGGAAAGCTGGAAGGTTGTACTCCAAGGCTGAGAGAGAGAGCCCAGGTGACTGTTATAGAAAGCAGTGCACAGAGACGTCAGAGCTCAGCAAAGGTTATCCAGAAGGTAACAGAGAATTCAGTGTGGAAGCCAGATGGAGAAAGGCTGAGAAAGCTACTTACCCAAACAACAGGCACAGGAAAGGTAAAGTCTTTTGGCCTGAAGATATTCACATATCTGGGGGAAAGTTAAAAGGCAAAACCCATAGAAAGCTTCTGTCTTGTTCTACTCCGGTGACTGCAGCTGTACCGAGAAGCCTTAGTCAGAGAGAGCCAGAAGGTAAGCTGATTACTTCTAATAGAGGGAGAAGTGAATACAATAACTTCCCCTATGGTTGTCAGCATTGGAAGGGCTCCCGGGCAAGCTACTCCAGTGAATGTGGTAATTGTCTTCCACACACTTTCATGGAGGGAGAAAGAGTCTCTGTATGATAGGGAAAGACTGTTTAATAATATTCCTAGCTGTTCAAAGGAAGAATTGTTAGAAGCAGAAAGTGAAGATATGCAATGTGAAGTACAAGGGGACCAACCTTTTATTGAATGCATGGACTGTACGCTCACAATCGCAGATGATATCTCCTCTCTGTGTTGAACAAGCTGTGAAAACTTGCTAACCGTTGAAGCAGCAAAGAAAAGGTTTTGTGTGCTTGGAAAAGTTGCTAACCATTGAAGCAGCAAAGGAAAGGTTTTGTTTGCTTGGAAAAGGACTGTTTAAAATACCTTTGTATTGAGTGTTAAGAAGCTGAAGATAAGCAATTTTTGTTCACGTTTGGTTCTTTATTTTGTGCCCAGAGTGGGTCTGTCTACCTTATTTTTACCACTAAAAGAATCCTCCTGGAAGGGGAATAAAACCTGTCTTTAAGCCTTACCACACGTCCACAACTCATTCTTTTGACTGGCTGGTGAAAACTACAAATCCCAGAGTGCCTAGCAAGGCTCTCTACACCTTTTCAGGCTGGTTAAACACAAGGCCTCAGCGTAATACCCTGCTTCTACCTGTAGGGTCACGTGCAGGGTGACAGTAGGCACTTAAAAGACTGACTCTATGCCTCAGAGGATTACACCCCCTTGGATACTGAATGGTCATTAGTGCCCCACTCTCTCTTAAATATGTAGTACATGTTTCACCAACTTGTCCAATACTTTCAAAGAGTGCTATGATAACTTTGATCTGTACAGGTTGGAGGATGCTCTTTGCCATGCTGGGATAGATGCCAAAGACCACCTCTTATCTTCCACTGCAGGGAAACCCGACCTTTCATCCTGACCTGACTGGACATGCATATTACCATTGGCAGCAATGCAGGTTGGAATGACTGGAATTGGAAGCAGGAAGGATGATACCTTTTCCACATTACAAGAACGGCTTTGGCCTGTCTACGAAGGACATATTCCCATATTTATAAGTACGAAGCTATGTTCAATCACTACCGCGAGAGGCAATGAATTGCCGTATTATATCACAAGTAGAAGAAGTATTAATGGCTGGAGGAGAGGGCCGAGTCCGTATTTAAGACATATGGAAACATTTATTAGACTTAGAACCGCTACCTGACCTGATGGTCAGTGGGAAGTGGATTTAGACGTCTCCCTTGAAGGGGCTGAGATCTTCTATGCATTAACCAAGACCCCTGAATTAATGACCAATGCTAACCTTAGAGAGATGCAATTCCAAATATTCAGGAGACTTCATTTTGCCCCTGCTAGGGCATACAGAGATGGAATTATGAAATCTCCTAATTGTCCTTGATCAACTTAAAGCAACATTAGGGTATATGTTTTGGAAGTGTCTGATAATAACACAGTTTTGGAAGCACTTAAGTAAATACATGAGCCAAGTTATTTTAACCATTTTTTATATCAATTTATCATTTCAATCAAAGCGGTTTACATTGTAACTTAAACTTGTACATTAAACAGGGACATTGATAACTTGGATTTTATTATCCTTAGGGTATAATTTTATCTTTTAGGAGAACAAAAATGTGGCCTCTATAGTCAGTTGTTCCTGTTAAATCAACTTAGATTCTTTGGACCCAATATTCAAAGGGGTTTATCCAGTTATGAGAGCTGCTAACTAGATAAACCCCACTGAACCTGATATGCAGTGGCACTAACAGGGCAATGTTGTTAAATATCCTTTCTAATCATCATGGCACTGTCTGGATAGTCAACACACAAAACACCCACAGCAATGGGTGCCCTTCGAGCAAGTAATTGCTGTATAGAGGGACACTGTTGTAAGTTACTGAGGCCTTTTTCTTCCATTTAAAAATTTGGTTTAAGTATATCTGGTGAGAGGGTTTGCTCAGGAGATGGAATTCTGTATTTTGTAGAGAGGACTTGAGTATGGCTCCCCTTGAAAAGTAGAAAATGGAAATTACACTAACCTGGTAATTGTAGTTCCTGGAGGGTCCAGTTTAGTCCTCCAACATAGGGTAGTGCCCCTCCTCCTGCAGCCTGGAGACTGGACCAATCAAGTCTTCTGTAGTATATATGCAGACGGAGCTCCCAGAAGCCCCCAGTGTACTAGTAACAAAGCATACTTAACGAAGCAACACATTAGATTAATATACAAAATGACATAATGAAAATGACATAATTAAAGAACAATTTGTTTCCCCCCCACAAAAATATCCAACTTTCTCTCCAAATGAGGAAGTCAGAACACTGTATTGCACTGGAACCAACGCCCCAGAAATCAAAATACAGCTCCGTATCAGAAATCTCAGGAGCTGACTGAACACCTGAGAAAGGAAGAGCCATAGCCAAAAATGCGGCTGCAAAAAAGGTTCGAACGGCAAGAGGAACCGTCTTATGATCCACCGTTCGGAAAGCGCGCCGCATTTTTATAACAGATAGTCGGGAGGGAAGGAGGACTAAACTGGACCCTCCAGGAACTACAATTACCAGGTTAGTGTAATTTCCATTTCCTGTTCGGTAATCCAGTTTAGTCCTCCAACATCGGGATGTAACAGAGCAGTTAAGACCGGGCGGGACCTTGCCATCCGGCGCGCAGAACCGCCGAACAAAAGAGGAATCCCGAGCCGCTGACACATCTAAACGATAGTGTGTACTGAAAGCATGCAGAGACGACCAGGTGGCCGCCTTACAGATATCTGCTGGCGGAACTAGGCTATACTCCGCCCAAGCGGTAGCCTGAGCCCTAGTGGAATGATCCAGTAGCCCCTCCGGAACAGACCGCTGCTGCAACAGATACGCAGACGCGAACGCTTCCTTGAGCCATCTTGCAACGGAGGCCTTAGCCGCCGCTTCCCCTTTACGTGCACCACCGAAGAGCACGAATAACCGGTCAGTCTTCCGAAAGATTCGGTAGCCTTCAAAGAACGACGAGGTGCACGACCCACATCGAGACGGTGAAGACCTTTGTCCGCCGACCCGACAGAGTGGGAAGAAAGAACTGGAAGAAACACTGCCTGATTCACATGAATAGGGGAAACCACCTTCGGCAAAAAGGAAGGGACCGGGGTAAAAGACAAAAAAGGTTCTCGGCAGGACAACGCATGTAGATCTGAAATACGCCATGCCGAACCGATGGCTACAAGAAAAACCGTCTTCAGCGTAAAATCTTTCAGAAATGCCCTACTCAGGGGTTCAAAAGGTTCACGAACCAGGGCCCGCATCACTAGATTCAGGTCCCCCGGAGGAACGAAAATCCCCGCAAATGAAAAACAGTCGTAAGAAGACGACGTACGTCCGGATAAGAACCGTAGAGACGGCCTAAAACTTTGCATCGATAACAAGAGATAGCCGCCAACCGGACTTTCAGAGAACTAGCCACAAGGCCCTTATCAAAAGCAACCTGAAGAAACTTAAAACGACGGAAACGAAAACCGTCGCCGCCCGGACTCCACGTCGGGAGCACCAGTCTTCAAAGATCCCCCAAATCCGAACGTAAGTAAGAGAAGTGGACGTTTTCCCTGCCCGCAGTAGGGTAGAAATCACCGCGGGGGGAGTAACCCTTCTTTTCAGCCGAGCCCTCTCCCTGGCCAAACCGTATGCGAGAATTGACCCACTTGGGGCATCCGCAAGGGTCCCCGAAATATAAGATTCGGCAGCGTGGATAGGAGCCAAGGAATGCCGTCGCTCAGCCGGACCAGATCGGCATACCAGGGCCACCCAGGCCAGTCCGGGTCCACCAGTAACACTCGACCCCGATGGCCCTCGATGCGCTGAACGACCCCGGCCAATCAGAACCCACGGAGGAAAGACATAAAGAAGGCCGGACGTTGGCCACGGCTGAATGAGAGCGTCGAGCCCCTCGGACATACGCTCCCTTTGCCTGCTGAAGAAGCGTCCTGTCTCGGCCGATTGAAATGTCGCCATGAGATCCATGAAGGGCGCCCCCCCCCCCCGACGAACTATTTGCGCGTAAACTTGCGGGTTTAGCTCCCACTCTCCGGGGTCCACCCGCACTCTGCAGAGAAAATCGGCCTGAACATTGTCTGCGCCTGCAATAGGCGCTGCCGAGATGGCCGGAAGACGAGACTGCACCCAATTGACCAAGGCCATCGCTTCTGATTCCAGGGCCATGCTGCCGATGCCCCCTTGGCGATTGATGTAAGCTACGGTGGACGCAATGTCCGAAAGGACTCGCACCGGCCGGTCGAGAACTAGGGCTTTGAGGCCAAGAGGGCTAGCCGTACCGCCCGCCATTCGAGGCGGTTGATCGACCAAGAAGTCTCCAGGGGAGACCATTCCCCTTGAGCGAAGCGGGTCTCGCAGTGAGCCCCCCAGCCGGTTAAGCTGGCATCCGTTGTGAACGGAACCCAAAGTGGAGGCTCCAGGGAATCCCCCGCGCCAGGTTCTCGGAGGAGAGCCACCACCGGAGTGATCGGCGAACCGCCCTTGGGCAAGTCAATCTCCTGTTCGAGTCGAATTGGTTGGACCAACGGCGCAGCAGGGCACTCTGCAGCCGGGTGCATGTGGAAGCGCGCCCAGGGCACCACCTCCAAGGTCGCTGCCATCGTACCGAGGAACTGTAGCTATCACCATGCAGACGGAGCGGGCATCCCCCTGAAGAGTCGGACAAGAGACCGAATGCGGCGCTCCGGCAGGCACACCAAGCCCCGTGCTGTGTCGAGGCTCACTCCCAGATACTCGAGATCCTGAGTCGGGCACAGACAACTCTTGCATTCTTTCACCACCCAGCCGAGGGACCGCAGCAGAACCACCACCCTGCTCGTGACGTGCACACACTCCCAACTGGACTTTGCCCGAATCCACCAGTCGTCGAGATACGGATGGACCAGGATGCCCTCTGTGCACAAGGCCTCCGCGACCACTACCATCACGTTTGTGAAGGTGCGGGGGGCCGTGGCGAGACCAAAGGGCATGGCCGGAAATTGGAAGTGGCCCCACGGAAGAGCGAAGTGGAGAAACCGTTGATGAGACGGCCGGATGGGAATGTGTAATGTGGTCTGCAGCGGCTGTGGAAGATCCTGCAGCAGGGGCTCTGAGGAGGGGGGAGATAAGGTGCTGGGGGACCCAGCTAGCAACGCAGTGGGTATGGGGAAATCCTCCGTCATGCAGCTAGCAGGTGAAACACAAGCAATCTATTAAAGAACCCTTCTTCTAAATACAATACACATATAATACAGCCATAGAAAAAATCATTTTAAAGAATTAAACCAACTTTCCTCTTCTTGTGTGGGGTTTCATTTATTTATTTATTTATTTTTTTGCATTTAAAACAAAAAGCAAGGAAGGCTCAGGGAAACCCAAGACTGTTTAAGAAAAGGAGTTTGAAACTGCACGTGCCTCCACAGCATGATTAAGTGTGTGGAAACTGCTGTTTAGAGCTGTTGCCTCTAAAAAGAAACACTGAAGAGAAAAACAAAACAGCCGCTGGCACCGAAAAACTGTCAGGTATTCGCAGAACTGAGAAGGGAACTGTCAGTCATTCACTGTGCTGGCATAGAGAAACTTTCAAGGTCAGGGTAAGGCAATTACAGTGACTGAAAGTAGGGAAATTAGAGTGGGATCCCTCCGCAGCCATTCAGACCTCCATGGTAGGGGCTGAAAGGTGTTTCTGGGGAGGGATGTAGAAGCTCAATCCAGGCCATAGGAAAATTACAGTGAGCATGCTTAATTAGGCCGAGCCCAAAACAGTCAGGATCCAAAACACTGACTTAAAACCTCAACCAAATGGTATATTGAATAAGACAGGTACAATAATCAGTAGGACGTACAAAGTAACCCGGCTGCAGTTTGTGGACTAAAAAGTCAAAGTAGGCACTTCCAACTCAGGGGCAGCCGGTCCGGATACAGCTGAAAGCATCCCAGAGCAACTGAGGCAAGGAAGAAAAAACAAAAACAGAGTACGCACAGTTTTCTTACAGAAAATGATACCTGAACTTCCTGGAGGTATTCAAACTCTCGTGGTAAAGACTCAGTGCAGCGTAAAGCCAATGGAGAGCTCCCCCGAAGCCAAGCTCCGGAGTTCCCAAGTTCCTCAGGGGAAGCAAGATGCGGGGGGAAGAGCAGAGCTGATGCCTGAGGTCCCTGTGTTTCTTCTGACAGCCTATGCAGCTTAAACCTGAATAAGGCACAGGGAGAACTAAAAAGAAATAACTGCGTCCCGCAGGAACAGGCATTTAACAATATTCCCCATAATAGGTAATGCCTCAGCCAGCCTTCTTTGTTGGGCACAGTGGGGAATAGAAGCCATGAGCCCTGCACCCTTCATCAGTGACTCAGCCTTGTACTGTGGCTCTGAATTGCATACTGTTCTCTATCCATGCCTTCTGTACTTTTTATCCATTATGTTCATACAGAGGCAGAGAAAAAAGTAACCTCTGCACAACTGACCTCTAGCAAGTGTTGTGGAAAGAAGAAAAAAAACTGAAACAACAATATAGCTTTTAGAAGCCAGCAGAGACGTAATCTGGCTTCCCGCCAAAAACCGAGGCTCATTAGCTATTCAAAATGGCCACCAGCAAAAATAAAACACCAAAAGAGAGAATTAAAACCCCCAAAAGCTAAGGAATTAACTTAAAAAGTCAAAGAAGAAGGTGGGAGGGTTGCAGGCATGAGAGAAATGCCTAAAATCGCTGAAAAATCAAGAAAAATCAATCGAGTTACCACAGAGCTGCAAACAGCAGAGGGAGAAGACATTCTAGTGCTGAATAAACTGCAGCACAGCTCTTACAGATGCCAGAGTCAGTCATTGTACCTCTGCGGGACCCACAAATCCCACCTTGAGGTTTGGCAGCCATGCTAAGGCAACCTGCTTCCAGGGGGAAAGAAGGAAACAGGAACAGGGAAGCCCACAGCAAAGGGACTAACCATATTCAAATCAGCACAGCTTTAAAATTAAAACTTTTTTTTTTTTTTTTTTTACAGAAAACAAAATACTCCCCAGAATCCTAGGGGTGCCCTGAGCAAAATCGCCAGCAAAAGAAACCCCAAAAATGCCAGGGGAATCCGTGCACAAGTGTTAAAAAGTGCCCTTAAAAAGCACACTTTAGAAATCCAAAATGGCCGCCGCACTTTTTCACCCACAATAAAAAAAAGGCGCGAAAATACAAAGGTAACCAAATAATATGGAAAAGAAAGAAAATGACCCTCTAATACAGGGCAAGCGAAAAAAATCAGGAAAAAGTGCAATTCGGAAGCCAGGGGAGCCGACAGAGCCTCTGACAATGCAAAAAATAACAGAGCTGAAAAGATAAAGCAAGGAAAATTCCTACCAGCTCAGGGAACAGCAAGGAACTCAGCCAACTCCTCCAAGTGACAGGCAATGCTGTAGCAGGTATGGCTCTTCCCCGAACAGTCCTGGGGAGAGCTCAACCCAGGCTTCAGATATTCCCAGGCAGGAAGGCAGGAGCCCAATGCAGGTCTGTCTTCCCCCAGGATGTCCCCTGTGGCAATGCTCTTTTTTCTTTTTTAAAGATACAGCTACCTAGCAAAGAAATGGTAAATAAAGGACCCAAAATAAAACCCCAAAAGAACTAACTAACTAGTGTTGCTCCTTCAAGTGTCACTTAGTGTGCCCAGAAAGGGCACAGAAGTCTGCAAGCTGCAAGGAGACTGGACACACTGGGGGCTTCTGGGAGCTCCGTCTGCATATATACTACAGAAGACTTGATTGGTCCAGTCTCCAGGCTGCAGGAGGAGGGGCACTACCCGATGTTGGAGGACTAAACTGGATTACCGAACAGGAAGTTGGTATTTTTTAACTTGATAGTTTGGTGGACTAGGGTTTTTTTAGGTTTGGTACTGTCTGTACAGTATAGTGCCAGGGCAGTCTGTAGGTGGGGCAAGGGTGATCCTGGCACTTATCCAGTTACTGGAAATTTTCAGTCTGCTACCCAGAGAAGTAACTACTTAAAGTTAGGTCATCTCATTACCATCTTAAGGTTATACAGTTTGACTCTACGGATAGTGGTTAAATGCTGTCACTATCCAGATAGCTAAGTTGATTGCTGCTGAAACCAGATATACAGTGCAAGGGGATTTCCAAATTCCAATGCTGAATGTCCATTTTCACTTTGGCTTATGTCAGCCAGGTGCTTTAAAAATGCTGACTGCAAAGGTTAAATATCAGTCCCCACATCTTTAGACAAATTTTCCAGGTATTCTATGTACCCAGCTGAAGACATTTCAGGTCAGGTGATATCTTTCCGGATAGTCTCTAAAATGCCTGAAGCACAGAGAACATAATTGTAAATATCTTCCTGCTGAATTCACCATGCTGAGGAATCCCTGCTAGTTCACCATCAATAGCACTATGTGTCCTCACTCTGTCAGAATAAGAATCTAAAACCACCAAGACAAGAGACCGTCCTTTGACAACACAAATATTACTCTCTCGCAGTCCAAGTCAATAAGCAATTCAACAAGTTGGTCATATCACTGAATAAGTTGCTTTCCATGACTATAGACTTCTCCATCAACAGAGAGAACCAAGTGCAGCCTTCAGAGGCTACCACCACTTCCCGAGCATTAGGTTGCACTGATCTCAAAAGCAGAGATGGGAGATCTAATATTTTGTACCCAAATATGATTTCAGATTTCAGCAGAATTCCTTTGCTAGCAGTCTTGCAGTCATACGTGCAATGAGAGGTCTGAATTCATCAGACAGGTAATCCATGAAAGAGTTCATTGGTCCTGATATTGCAGGACAAAAAATTGAATGATATACCTTTCTTCTTTTCCTTTGGAGGCATCCTAAAAGAAAAAAAACAGCAACACTGGGATTCTGACAATTCACAGCAGGTAGGATGAAATGTAACCATCTTAGGTCCCCATAACTTCTGGGAGATATTACTGAATCAGGGAACCAACTTCTTAAGACATCATTTACTTGAAATGTGTGTTTTTTAAACAAGTCTTTCAGATCTTTCACCTATCATTTTCAGACTGACAACTTGACTGAATGATTCAATGGAATCCTTATGAGCATACTATTAAAGGTTATTCCCAGAGAGGTCTAGACTCTGATCTATACGCTGTTATTTGAAAGGTTTTGCACATATTTTCTTCTTTATACTGGGCATAGTAAGGGAGATACTTATGCAATAGATCCAAGTAAAGCAAACATAAAACAATATGTATTAGAGCTGTATATCAAAAGCTTTGTCTAGAAAAATATGAAAATCACAAAATATCCAAGAACATTATAAAAGATAGGCAGAATATGGAATCCAGCCTAGAAAAAAAGTAAAGTAATTCTCCCTAGTTTAGAATGTAAACTGATAGCCAAATAGCAGACTCTATGACTTGTGATAAGGAAGCTTATCATAGCTCAGGAAGGAGCTATAGAAAAGGTGAAGTGACTCTGAACAAGCAACCTGTCAGTTCTGGTAGAAATAAGAAAACAGAATTTTCCCATAAAAGACTACCAGTCCCAGCATGCACCAGGTTTCCAACAGCCATTAGAGGAGCTGAAGTGGGGAAACGTGTGTTCAATCAGGAGGGCTATGAGGTAATCCCTAAGCACTCATCTCAAAGGGCAGGGCCTGATTCAGCACAGCTGCGCTGTGTTAGGGAGGAGCACTCATCCAAGCAGAATAAGAGTAGAGTTTATTCTACAGATGACCATCTTCATGATCACCTTGGATATCCAGAGAATTGTCCTCAGTATCCTGAGAATCAGCTTGAGTTTGATCATCAGTTTCATCTGAAGGATTATCAGAAGCAGAAGCCAAACCGGACGGACAGAGAGGGAAAGAGACCCTTTGGAAGAAGGAAGAGAAAAGCCTTTGAGAGGTCTAGAAGAGTCCAAAGCAGTACGTATACTGGGAGGTATTCCAAGGGCCAGCATACACCATTGGACTGGGGAAAGCCAGAGGAATGGTGCTGCAGAGCTAGGAATCACCAGAGGCTACCTGTGAGGGAGACGGCTGCACGTGGAAGGGACCCTAAGACCTGTGCCAGAAGGTATGTGAAGAGAGATCCAGTGTCCAGGGATCTGGATTGGAAGGCTGGACATAAGAACTGGACTACATACTGGCCAGGCTATATAGAGAGGAACTCTAGCAGCAATGGAAGCTCAGGTATGAACACTGATCTATGCCCTAGCTATAACCTTGAAAGACAGCAGGGAAACAAGTATTCTCCTGAAAATGCTCCATTGAGAGATTCATCTGTGCCAATCCATGATATTGAACCCATGCTTGTTGAACAAGGGGGAATAATAGCAGATGAGGATCCTGTTTATATGGACTGCTCTCTATCTAAACTCCGTTGGTAACTTTCTGTTATAAAGTACAGCAACCATCACAAAGAAATACAAATTTGTTCTTTAATCTACTAAGAAAAGCTCCTGAAGCAGGATTTGACCCACACAGTGGAAGGCAAGCCAGCTAAGGGGTTTCAGCTGGTAACTGCTAGCAATTAAGCCTTACCTAATTGCTTGTGAGCTAGGAGAGAATCACTTCTGTATCTATGTGGGAAGTAATCAGAAGTTAACTTGAAAAAAACAGTTTGTTCCTTGCTTTGTGACTTTTCATTTGTTGTTTTCCTGATTTTAACTTTGTTTTTCCAAGTTAACACTGAAAGCAAGTTACCTAATTTATGTGCTACCAAGCATATCTGTGTTGGGAGAAATAACCCCATAAATAAATATCTTATTGGCTTTACCCAAGAGCACAACTAAATTATTGTCAGCAGCTGTGTCTGGTGTGAATGAACTACATTGCCCACAATACCTTGCAAATCATATAGAAATATGCACTTGCCAAGAGTGTGAAGATTCTCACCCAGGCAGCCGTCTGACAAATGGCATAGTTTTTCGGATTGCTTTTGCACAAAGGGGATTTACTTGCTGAGGATTACAACTACAGATCAAGTTTAAAGCTGGAAAAAAAGATTTTCCCTCAACTACACTTTGGAGGAAAAGGGGTTGTTCCAGGAAGCTGTCCCAGGAGGAAAAGACCCTGTGCAGAGCTGGATTCATCACTAGCACAAGGTAATAAGTACCTGGGCATGTCTAGTGGTGGATGGGAGTAAGCACAGGGTAATTGGAAAAAAAAAAAAGTAGAAAAAAACACACCTGTTTGGAAGGTGGTGCACTTTGGTTTTTTTTTTCTTTGTTTCTTGCAGGGATCAAGATGGATCCGAGGGAGATGGCTAGCTGGATGGCAGCCCAGTTTAGCAGGCAACAGGAGCTATCGCAGCAAGCACAGGACATTGCTATGAAAGCCTTAATGGAACAGCAGAAGCCAGTGCTTGATCTGGTGCAAGCCCTAGTTCAGCTGCAGAGCCAAAGTGGAACAGATGCAAGACCAGCAGTAAATACTGGTACACCACATGTGGACAGTGTGGGACTCAATCAAGGGATTGGGGCATTTAGTTTTGGGAAGCTAACTCCAGATGATAATGTTGATGATTTTCTAGAGTCTTTTGAAAGAGTGGCACAAGCATTAGCATGGCCAGAGACCCACTGGGCAGTAAGGCTGGCAGCCTCATTAACTGGAGAGACGCTTGCAGCTTATAGAGCAATGCCAGCAGCCCAGGCTTTGAATTATAAGGATGTAAAGGCTGCTATTAGAGATTGCCTAGGGTTGTCTATTTCAGAGTATAGGCGAATGTTTAGAGCTACTACATTGAGAGTGGGTGAAACACCCAGGGCTCTGAGTCAGAGAATCAGAGGTTTGGCTGTAAAATGGTTGGAGCCTGAGAAAAAGACGGTAGAAATGTTATTAGATATTATAATGCTTGAGCAATTTATGTCTGGGGTGCCTAAAGATTTGCACACTTTCCTTATACAGCAAAATTGCCAAAATCTTGGAGAGGCAACCATGCTAGCAGAGAGATTCTTGGAAGCCACGCAGGCTTGCCATAGAATGGGTGGCCCTCTGAAGATTGGTGCTGAGGCTAGATGTGCTGTATCAGAAAAGAAAATAATTAAAAATGTTTCTGAAAATGAATGTACTGTATCAAACCAGATGACACAATGGAATAGAAAGAAATGTTTCAAATGTGGAAAATGGGGACATTTAGAAAAGAGATGCCAGACACACACTAGCTTAGTGGGTGTGGATTTAAAACAGCCCAAAGAAGGATTTCTTTTGATGGTTGATATGCAAGGAATTACCACAAATGCTTTGTTAGACTCTGGGGCAGACCAGAGTATGATGTCAAAAAGGCTTTGGAAGAGGATAGAGGCCCAAGAAGGATTTGTGCCTAAAACCCCTGAAAGCCAAGTTCACATCAGATGCATTCATGGTGCTGCAACATCATATCCCATCTATAGGCTAAAGGTTAAGTGCCTGGGGGGACAAGAGGAAGTCCTGTTAGCAGTGGTGCCTAGGCTACCCTTTGATTTGGTTCTAGGAAGAGACTGGCCAAGATTTAAGCAGGGTCTAGTGGAAGGACTAGGAAAGAAGGAGGGAGAAGGTTTAATGGTAATAGCTCCCGGGCCTTTATTTGGAAGTCCTCAGACCCCAGCTAAAAAGATGGTTAAGCGTCCAGAAGACCAAGCTTCCCCAAAGCAGACATTCATCCTAAAGTACCATAGGGTCACAGAGAAGGCCCAAGCTCCTAAGCGGGCAACCCCTCAAGCTGCTGGGTTTGACCTGTGCAGCATAGAAAATGTGACTGTACCTAGCCAAGGGAGAGCCCTGGTTGACACCGGTCTCCAAGTGGAAATACCTATTGGATGCTATGGGAGAGTAGCCCCAAGGTCCAGATTAGCCCTTAAATATTTCATCGATGTGGGTGCGGGAGTAATTGATCCCGATTACAGGGGCAATATTAAAGTTCTGTTATTTAACTTTGGACAGAATGATTATCACGTGAAGACAGGAGACAGAATTGCCCAATTGATCTGTGAGAGGCTGGGTTTTCCACCTGTGGAGGAGGTCACATCCCTGGAGAATTCTGAACATGGAACCAAAGGCTTTGATTCTACTGATGTCAAAGGGGTTAAAAGCCTAGCTGCCACCTGTGCCCGAGAGAGGGAGGTGAATGAAGAG
Organism: Ichthyophis bannanicus; assembly: GCA_033557465.1. Taxonomy (NCBI): domain Eukaryota; kingdom Metazoa; phylum Chordata; class Amphibia; order Gymnophiona; family Ichthyophiidae; genus Ichthyophis; species Ichthyophis bannanicus. Next base: position 87,132,504 of record CM066050.1, on the reverse strand, counting down.
GAAAATTTGGGACCCCAGGTATCTGATTGTAAAGAAAAATCAGAGCCCCAAATAGGTGAGGACCTGACAGTGGTACAACAGGAAGAAATTAGGAAGTTGCTTAAAGAATTCCCAGATGTGTTGACACCCATACCTGGGGAGACACATTTGGTTGCCCATGAAATAATAACTTCACCTGGGAAATTAGTTCGTCAAAGGCCATACCGCTTGCCTGAAGCCAAGAGACAGGAAGTAGTGGCACAAGTCCAGGAGATGTTGGACATGGGAGTAATAGAGGAGTCAAAGAGTCCCTGGAATAGCCCCATAGTCCTGGTGCCGAAGCCTGATGGATCTTTAAGATTTTGTATTGACTTCCGGCAGGTAAACGCCATATCAGTTTTTGATGCATATCCAATGCCAAGAATTGAAGAGCTGTTGGACCAGCTGGGACAGGCTCAATACTTAACCACCCTTGATATGATAAAAGGATATTGGCAAATCCCTCTCACCAGGGAGTCGAAGCGGAAGACTGCATTCAGCACCCCCGTTGGCCTTTTCCAGTTCAAGAGGATGCCTTTCGGACTGCATGGAGCAGCGGCTACCTGCCAAAGGTTAGTGGATCAGGTACTTCGACCCCACCAAAATTATGCTTTTGCATATATGGATGATGTCATAATCCATAGTAACACCTGGGCGGAGCATCTAAAGAGGATCAGGGCAGTCTTGTGCTCCATGAAGCAAGCGGGAATCACTTTAAACCCGAAGAAGTGTGCCTTTGCAAATAGGGAGGTAAAATACCTGGGCCACCTAGTGGGAAGAGGAAAAATTAAACCTCTAATGAGTAAAGTAGATAGCATCAGGAATTTTCCTCCTCCAACAACAAAGAAACAACTAAGAAGTTTTTTAGGACTTATTGGATACTACCGCAGGTTTATACCGCAATTCGCAGAGAAAAGTGCAATTTTCACGGATATGCTGCGGAAGAATTGTCCAAACCAGCTAAAGTGGACACCTGAAGCTGAAAAAGCGTTTTCAGTCTTAAAAGGAAAATTGTGTACAGGACCGGTACTGAAAGGGGTGGACTTCAAGAAACCCTTTCTGGTTCAAATGGATGCATCGGACGTAGGGCTAGGAGCGGTTCTATCCCAGTGTCACGAAGGGGAGGAGCATCCTGTGATGTACCTGAGCAGGAAGTTGTCACCGGCTGAACAAAAGTATTCCACAATAGAAAAAGAATGTTTAGCTATCAAGTGGTCAGTGGAGGCGTTAAGGTTTTACCTTACAGGGAGAAAGTTCCAGTTGGTCACGGACCATGCCCCACTTAAGTGGTTGCAGCAAATGAAGAACCACAATGCCAGGTTGACACGCTGGTACATGGCCTTACAGGCATTTGATTTTCAAGTTGAACATTGTGCTGGGAAGTTACACAAGAATGCGGATGCCCTTTCCCGTATTACGGACTGTAGAGAAGAAGTTTCACCAGTGACACCAGTCCGTAATAACTTAAGCAGGGGGGTATTTGATAAGGAAGCTTATCATAGCTCAGGAAGGAGCTATAGAAAAGGTGAAGTGACTCTGAACAAGCAACCTGTCAGTTCTGGTAGAAATAAGAAAACAGAATTTTCCCATAAAAGACTACCAGTCCCAGAATGCACCAGGTTTCCAACAGCCATTAGAGGAGCTGAAGTGGGGAAAACGTGTGTTCAATCAGGAGGGCTATGAGGTAATCCCTAAGCACTCATCTCAAAGGGCAGGGCCTGATTCAGCACAGCTGCGCTGTGTTAGGGAGGAGCACTCATCCAAGCAGAATAAGAGTAGAGTTTATTCTACAGATGACCATCTTCATGATCACCTTGGATATCCAGAGAATTGTCCTCAGTATCCTGAGAATCAGCTTGAGTTTGATCATCAGTTTCATCTGAAGGATCATCAGAAGCAGAAGCCAAACCGGACGGACAGAGAGGGAAAGAGACCCTTTGGAAGAAGGAAGAGAAAAGCCTTTGAGAGGTCTAGAAGAGTCCAAAGCAGTACGTATACTGGGAGGTATTCCAAGGGCCAGCATACACCATTGGACTGGGGAAAGCCAGAGGAATGGTGCTGCAGAGCTAGGAATCACCAGAGGCTACCTGTGAGGGAGACGGCTGCACGTGGAAGGGACCCTAAGACCTGTGCCAGAAGGTATGTGAAGAGAGATCCAGTGTCCAGGGATCTGGATTGGAAGGCTGGACATAAGAACTGGACTACATACTGGCCAGGCTATATAGAGAGGAACTCTAGCAGCAATGGAAGCTCAGGTATGAACACTGATCTATGCCCTAGCTATAACCTTGAAAGACAGCAGGGAAACAAGTATTCTCCTGAAAATGCTCCATTGAGAGATTCATCTGTGCCAATCCATGATATTGAACCCATGCTTGTTGAACAACGGGGAATAATAGCAGATGAGGATCCTGTTTATATGGACTGCTCTCTATCTAAACTCCGTTGGTAACTTTCTGTTATAAAGTACAGCAACCATCACAAAGAAATACAAATTTGTTCTTTAATCTACTCAGAAAAGCTCCTGAAGCAGGATTTGACCCACACAGTGGAAGGCAAGCCAGCTAAGAGGTTTCAGCTGGTAACTGCTAGCAATTAAGCCTTACCTAATTGCTTGTGAGCTAGGAGAGAATCACTTCTGTATCTATGTGGGAAGTAATCAGAAGTTAACTTGAAAAAAAAAGTTTGTTCCTTGCTTTGTGACTTTTCATTTGTTGTTTTCCTGATTTTAACTTTGTTTTTCCAAGTTAACACTGAAAGCAAGTAACCTAATTTATGTGCTACCAAGCATATCTGTGTTGGGAGAAATAACCCCATAAATAAATATCTTATTGACTTTACCCAAGAGCACAACTAAATTATTGTCAGCAGCTGTGTCTGGTGTGAATGAACTACATTGCCCACAATACCTTGCAAATCATATAAAAATATGCACTTGCCAAGAGTGTGAAGATTCTCACCCAGGCAGCCGTCTGACAGACTACATCAAATATAAACATAGTGAATTAAGACAACAAACAATCTGAGCTTCTGGTGACATCACCGAACCGCATGGGCGGCTGAAAACGAGCTTCGCCATTCATCCCCACAAAAGTAACTAATCTCCCCCGAAATAAAGTGTTACAAACACCCCACGAGAAGTGGAATGGTCAGTGGGAGCAAAGGCTGGAGGAATGATGACAGCAAGGAAAAAGACGGCAGATATAAGAGAATATATGTTCGCTGCGGTCAGAGGTGAGCAGAGAGAAGGAAGAAAAATGGGAGGTGAAGCATACACTGAGGTTGAGGCTGAAGGGCAGTTGAATACCTTGGAAGAGGTGCAGAGCAGAAGTGACGTGGTGCAGATTTCAAAGGAAGAGCTCCGGTCATGGTTTGGTGAGCTGAGGTATGAAATGGCAGGATTCAGAAAGGACATGGAGGTGGCCATCATAGAATTTCGCGCTGATGTGCAGGAGCTAAGGGAAAAGAGTGGAGGAGGCCAAAGGGCAAGTGGAAGAGGTGCGAAGCAATGTAAGTGCAATAAATAAAGCAGTGAATAGTTTAGAAGCTGCAAAGGAACAGATGGAGTTAAAGCTGGAAGATCTGGAAAATCGCGTGAGAAGGCAAAATTTCCAAATAAAGGGGGTGCCGGAACATGAGGCCTACAGAGACTGTGAGCAGACTGCGTGAGACATATGTACAGCAGTGCTGGAGGAGCCCGAGGAAGGAGGGCAGGCACTAGAAGTTAAAATAGACAGAGTGCACCGCATGCTGGGCCCAAGGAGAGAGGAGGCACCATGGGACATTATTATATGCCTCCATGACTTTAAAATTAAGGAAAAAATTATAAATAAGGTGAGGGGAGCAGGCCTCCTAGAGTGGAAAGGTAATAAGGTTGCAATTTTTGTGGACTTGGCTGCGACTATGCTATAATGCCGAAGAGAATGGAGAGGATTCACAATAAGGTTAAGAGAAGAGAACGTTAAATATAAATGGCTGTACCCCGCAGGAATTGCATTCACCAGTCAAGGTATCACAAGGCGGGCGTTAACAGCAACGCAGTTGGCGGCAGAGATGAAGGAGGCAGGAGTGACATGCTTACCAGAAGTGGGTGAAGTGAGAAAACCTGTGAATGGACAGACAACAAGATGGCAGAGAGTGGAGAGCAAAGAGAGAAAGAGTAAACGCGTGATGCAAAAATAAAGGACATGGGACTGAGCAAATAAGTAGAGGAAGAGAAATGGAAAACAATGGAAAACAACAGCAAGGTTGAAGAAGCCGCAAATCTGGACTGAGTTTGTGATGTGAGAGGGGAGCAGGGTGTAAAGTTAAAAGTTAAATATGAAGTGATAAGACAGGGGGGGCATTAGGATAAGAAGAGAGTTTACTGTGAAATGTGTAACATGAGTGGGAGGGGGAGGATGATGTCTGGGAGGAAGTGGAAGCTACTAAATGGTAGAAAGAAGGAGGAGAGGGCGGGGAGGCTGGGAGGAAGGGAACTAAGGGAGGGGAGGAGGGGGCGGGAAGAGGGAGGGTACCTGGATCCTGTGTGTGTAAGAAGAGGAAGTGTAGAGACTGGTAGTTATAGGTAGTAATCAAAAGCAATTGGATGAATGTAAGATTGTAACCATAAATGTGAAAGGACTTAATACCTTGTTTAAAAGACAGGCCCTACTGAAAGAGGGCAGCAGAGTAAGAGCGGATGTTCTGCTTATGCAAGTAACGCACTTAAAAAAAGTACAAGAAAGATGGTTGATGAGTAAAGACTATGATAAAGTGTATCTGGCCATAACCGGGAATCGCCAAAAAGGGAAGGAGTGGGAATAATATTTGCAAAAGGATTGAATGTGGAAGAAGAGCATGTAGAGAGAGACCTGGGAGGGCGCTACATTTTGTGGAAAGGGAAAATAGAAGAAAGGCACGTAGTAGTGGGGAGTATATATGTGCCAAATATAGGCTTTTCTATGGGAAACTGCATGAGGTGGTGGAACCCTATCTCAAAGTCCAGTAATATTAGGAGGGGATTTTAATGCAACAATGAACCCAAGAATAGACACTACGGGAGGCAACAAGCGTGGACCAAAGGAGGTAAGTAAGAAGTTGGGGAAGTTGCTGCATAAATTGGGTTCAGTGGATGTCTGGAGGCACATACATGGGAATAAGAGGGAGTATACACACTACTCTCACCCACATAAGAGATATAGCAGAATAAATATGATATGGGTAGATGGGAGGATAATAGAACAGGTCAAGAAGGTGGAGATAGGGCCTATAAGCTGGTCAGACCATGCCCTGGTGGAGGTTTCCCTGAGGTTACAAAAGGAAGGATGAGGTTTGTGCTTCTGGAAGTTGAATGAGTCCCTCTTATAGATGAGTTGGAAGGGCCAAAAAGTATACAGAGCACTATAAGTGAGCATATGTGCCATAATGAGGGGGGTGAAGTGGGGCCGGCTGGTGTATGGGATGGGTTGAAGGCGGTTGTAATGGGACAGTGTATAGTGTTGGCGGCGAGACGGAAGAGAGGAAAAGAACAGAAAGAGTGGGAGTTGTTAAGAGTTGAGCTCAGAAGAGTTAATGCACAAGCAGAGAGGGGAAAGAAAGAGGCTACAAAAAATTCGGAAAATACGAGAAGAATTAGGAGCCTTACATGAAGCTGAGGAGGCCTATAGGTTAAACCAATTAAAACATGAGTTTTATGTACAGGGTAATAGGCCAGGTAAATACTTTGCCAGAAAATTAAGGGAGAAGATAGTGCATCAGCAGATCCTGAAAATAAAGGATGAACAGGGAAAGTGGGTTTGGGGTACAGAACACATTCAGAAAGTATTTTGGAAATATTATGGTAAGCTCTATGAGTCAGAGCAACAAGAAGAGGGAATAGATATAGAGAGGTACCTGGCGGAGACTACATTGAAACAACTGGATTTTTTTTTTGTGTAAAGTTTATTGAAAAGTAACAGCGTAACAGAGATAAAACAATCATTTCAGGTACAATATGCACCGTATCCCCCTCCCACCTTTAGTCAAGCAATGCCAATATCAAATAAAGTATCTGGGATTTCCCTAAAAGGAACTGTAAAAGATATGGGTGACAATCCAGATATCAGGAAATATGGTAGCAATACAGTCAAATCCTGAAAAGATAATTGGTGAGGCCTAAAATAACAATCCAAAAAAACCCAACAATACTGATAAGAGATACTATATTGCTGTCTTGAACACCAAGGAGAATTATTTGGCTACCAAAGTGGTACCAGCGCATGTGGGGTGGGATTGTTTCACCACTAATCTTTGCCTAGAAACCCTTCAAATTCCCCCCACCCATGAGTCCCCCCTCTCCTCTTCCTCCCGCCGCCCACTTCCAAGCTTGAGGAGAGAGTAGGATTCCTGCAGGAAGAGAAAAAATATAAGCGACGAGATAAAATATGCCCAAAATAAGATCCAACTACCAATTGGTAATGCTGTATAGAAAGCCAAGGTTATGAATATGTTAGAATATTTGATATTTAGATCCCCAGAACAAAGAAATGTCTCAACATTATAAAGGCAGGAATTGGCTCCAAAGATGCTGCAACTTGTCTGGTTTACCTCTCAACTCTGAAGTGAGTTTCTCCATTTTATATATGTCCAAAACCTTGCGAAGCTCCATTTCCAGTAGCGACTAATTACCGAGCGTACCGCGAGAAGCAAGCTCTGTACCAGTCGGACAGTAATGCCTGATAGTAAATCTGAATCAGAATACTCTAAAACACAATATTCGAGATCGCATGAGAAATCAATCTTTAGTTTCTGAGTAATTTGGGTATGGACCCTCTTCTAAAAACATTGTATTTTTGGGCATTCCCACCACATATGACAAAAAGTCTCCTGCCCACAACATAGCCTCCAACATAAAGAGTCATTGGCTCACCCAGAGTGATATAAGGATACAGGGACAATAGACATACGTGTCAAGATTTGCAGTTGGGTGTTAGCCAATGATAAGGAGATTGAACAGTTATGGGAGTAGTGGATGGTATTTACCCAGAAATCTTCAGACCGCCCTGAAAGATCCTTCTCCCATTGAAAATGAAAGGGTGCGGCAGGTAAAGATTCAGTCAAATCTACTAGAAAAGTGTGGTAAAGTCTAGCCAAAAAGGCTTTAGTGGTCGGGGTCACAAATATGGTACGTTCCCAAGGTCTTAGAGTCCTTATTCCGGCTGCTACCAAAGCTCGTGTAGTAAGACAGTGCCTAAATTGCGAATATTGGAAAGATGAGAGAGAGCAGCGCAATATCTCTTCTAGACGAGGTTTGGACAAACAAACAGATTTTTCATACAGAGAAGTGAGATAAACATTCCTTGCAGAAGAGAGGAGTGAACGGCCCAGATTTCTAGCAAAGGGGAAAGCAGCAAGCGTTGTATATGGTGACCACGAGGAGGGAAGCAATGTTTTCCTGCATATTTTTTGCCACATAGTCCAGATTGGGCTGAGAAAGATATGAGACCTAATAGTTTTCCCCACCTCCTCCACAGCAAGAAATGGAATGGCACTCAGTGGAATCGGTGTTGCCCACCAAGTCTCCAGGTCCACCCAGGATGAGGAGGCACTATGATTCCGAAGGTGTACTGCACGCAAACATGAGCTTAAATAATAGGGCTCAAGATCTGGGAGACCAATACCCCCTGCTAATTTGGGACAAATCATCATATGCCAACTCAACTTAGGACGACGACCTTGCCATACAAAACCCATCAGTATTCTGTGCAATTGTATAAAGAAGGAATGTGGGATCGAAATAGGAAGTTGTTGAAATAGGAAGATAAGTTTCGGCAATAATAACATCTTGATTGTGTGCACCCTCCCCAACCAGGTAACTGATAAAGACTGCCAAGTCTTTATCAGTTACGTAGATCAATTGTTTACCTTATCAGAATATAGAAAGACTAGGGGACATGCAATGAAGCTACAGGGTAAACTATTTAAGACTAATAAAAGAAAATATTTTTTCACTCAACGTGTAATCAAACTCTGGAATTTGTTACCGGAGGATGTAGTAAAGGCTGTTAGTGTAGCTGGGTTTAAAAAAGGTTTGGACAAGTTCCTGGAGGAAAGGTCCATAAACCATTATTAAGAAGGGACCCAGGATATCAATGCTTGAACCAATACAAGCATTGTGGAACCTGTGTCCCTTGGGGAAACTGCTAAGTACATATGACCTAGATTGGCCACTGTTGGAAACAGAATACTGGGCTTGATGGACCTTGGTCTGACCCAGTATGGCATATCTTATGTTCTTATGTGAGTCAGGACATCTTGGGCTATAGAAGACTGCAGAGGGAGATAATTACAGGTTTAAAGTTCCTCCAAGTGTTGGGGTATCTGAATTCCAAGATACCTGAATCTTGAAACCACGGGAAACTCACTGGTCCCCAGACAAGAAGGTGTGCCAAGTAGCAACAGACACGGAAGTAAGGCAGATTTTTGAAAGTTAATCGTATATCCTGGTTGGGCAAATTAACAACAGGCTCCTGAAGAAAGATCAGAGCATCATCCACATAAAGGGGCACTATGTGGTATTGATTGGCCAAGGCAATTCCGAGAGAAGAGGCATAATTGCGAAGTTGTATAGTAAGAGGTTCTAGCGCGAGTGCAAAAAGAAGAGGAGACAACGGGCAGCCTTGTCTGGTTCCTCTTTCTAAGAAAAAAGGGTGTGAGGAAAAGCCATTGACCTGAACTATGCCAATTGGCACCTTATGTAGGGCTGCGATCCATGATTGAAAAGAGGGACCAAAACCAAAAGATTGCAAAGTGTGCAATAAGTAATGCCATTCCACCTTATCAAAGGCTTTCTCAGCATCTAGGGATACAATAGCATACTTTCCTTCTGTCTTGCGCAGACTAAACGTAATATCAGTAAGCTGTCGAACATTTTCAAATCCATAGCGGCCCTTAATAAATCCAGTCTGGTCAGGGTGTACAATGTCCTGCATTCTAGATTCTAATCGTAAGGTAAGGATTTTGGTGAAGATTTTGTAGTTCGAATTGAGCAGTGAAATTGGCCTATAATTGTTGCAAACTAATGGGTATTTGTCTTCTTTTGGCAAGACTGTAATCAAAGCTTGAGACATAGAATCTGGAAGATGTTGTTGGCATAGTATATCATTAAATACCCACAATAGGGCCAAGAGTATCTGAAAAGGTTTTATAAAATTCAGCTGGTAGGAGGTCAGGGCCCGAGGCTTTCACATTTTTTAATTGTTTAATAGCGCGTTGCTCCTCTGCTAGAGAAATTTCCTTATCAAGGGCTTCCCGTGCCTCCTGAGATAACGTAGGGAGATTAATCATGTTCAACCAACCTTGAATACTTGCAAAATCTGCTGTTAGTTGCGAGGTATATAAATTTTTATAAAAGAAGCAAACTGTTGAGCTATCTCATTTCATTTATGAAGTTTCTTCCCTTGTGTATCCGCTATAGTATTTATTTACCGACGCAAATGCTGGCACTTAAGCTGCCATAAGAGAAGCTTGCCCGCCTTATTCCCATGTTCACAGATGTAGCGTTGAATGCGTAACATCTGAGAAGCTATTTCTTCTGTATCCATAGCCACTAGTTTCCCCCCTTAACACCATAAGCCTATGCCAAACCTTTGATGTGGGCCAACGTCGATGTTTCTGTTCTAATAAACAAATTTGCACTCTCAGAGTTTCCTGTTTTCCTAACCTGTGATGCTTAAAAACTGTAGCTAGGGAGATAACATGTCCTCTCAAGACAGCCTTACCTGCTTCCCAAAGCAAAGAAGGGGATATACCTATATCATCATTATGTTGAAAATATTCAGCCCACGCCATTTGCAGTTTTTTAACAAGAGCCCATGACTGAGGGGGCTTCTCCAAGTCTCCAACCTCCCATTCAAGACTGACCAGATGATGATCTGAAGGACCTCAAGTGCCAATATCAACTTGAGAGAACTGGGAGAGAAGTGCCTTAGATGTTAACCACATATCTAGCCTAGAACAAGAGTTGTGGAAAGAAAGAAAAAAAGGTTTATTCCCTATCTCCCGGATGAAGATAACGCCAGACATCCTCTAGTGCACAAGTAGAGGTTAGAGTGGTAAGAAGTCGACTAGCCCCATAAGATACAAAAGAGCCTGGGGATCTATCCAACTCTGAGAAAACACAATTAAAATCCCCTCCCAAGATCAGATGGCCAGAAGTTTGGTTCGGCAAATTTTCTAAAAGATCCTTTAAAGATTGTAGAATTTCCATGGGGGGAATGTAGATATTAACTAAAGATACTGGCATTCCAGAGATGGTACCGGAAAGTATAAGAAAGTGACCCTTAGGATCCTGAACTTGATTAGAGAATTGAAAAGAACAATTTTGTGAGATCATAATCGCAACCCTTCGCTTATGTGTGGAGAAACCCGAGGAGAACACCTGGGGGTATCTCCGAGAGACCAGACACACGTGAGCCCCGGATGCTAAGGGGATTGTTTACAAAGCCACGGTAGCGGTTTATGCCTGATATTGGAGCCGCGGCCCCATTGAGTTCAAATGGGGCCGCGGCTCTGATATCGAGCGGAAGCTGCTACTGCAGCTTTCTAAACAAGCCCCTAAGTGTGTCTCCTGAAGAAAGACTATCCGCTTTTTCTCTGCCAATTTGGTCTAATACTCTTCGCCTCTTGATTGGACTGTGCAAGCCCCTAATATTCCAGGATATTAATTTCACCATAACCCACTAATAGATTGGTCACTGAAGATAAAATGCTATAGAGCATCCTCCATCTGTTATACTCAAAGAAGATGAGCCTCTGTATTGTTCCAGGGATCCTTACTTGCACATTCAGCAAGAAAACTATGTTATCAAGTTTGCAACCTGTACTGCTGCCATTCCTGCCCTCTCCTGCAAGCCCAACCCTCCCTCCCTCCCACCCAGCCCCCCTACCCCACCCCACCCACTACCCAATCCCATCCATGTCCTAAGATTATAGAACAGAGACCAAGCAAGAAACCATCCACACAATTTAGATATCCTGGATGTCTAGTTGGAGGCACAGAGAAATGAAATAACCTTAAACATTGCTCCCTCCACCCCGGACCCATTGTGTATTAAATACAGGTATTACCCAATGCCTTCAGATGCTATAGCAACCCCCTTAGTGTGCCTTTTGACTAACCGTCCTCTCCCCAATTGTACCTAAGTAAAGCTATTTCCCATACCTCCACCCAGTTCCCTACATATATGGACCAATGGAACTGTCTTCCCTCTTAACTAAAATAACCTATGGTTTAACTCTGTAAATAACTAGTGAGAAATGTATATTCTTATATATTTTTAACAGCAATATCATATACTGAAAGATCCCTATGTTTTAGTATAAAAACATAAGTATCCCTCTCAAGGGGGGCAGTAATGTCCATTCCCTGAGAAGTGCCGCCATCTTGATTGGTGCCAGAATGATGCCTTGAACCTGGAACCTTTTGTCATTTAGGAGTGGACACTTCCCATTCACCATTACCATTCTGCTGATGTCTAGGACGATCCCCATACTGCAGAGAGTCCAAAAAATCCATGCAATACGTCAGTTGTGTGATGCGATGCTTAGTATTGTTCCACTCAAAAATCAGAGCAAATGGAGAACCCCAGCGATAAGGCACCAAGCATTTCTGAAGAGCTTGTGTGAGCGGTCTGAAGCTCTTGCGCCTCTCTAAGGTATGATGTGAGACATCCTGAAAAATCTGAATTTCTTGACCATTAAAGGAAAAAGATCTCTTGCCCTGTTGGCTGCGTAAGAGTGACAGTTTGTCCTCAAAGAAGCTAAAACAGACAATGACTGGACATGGTTGGGAGTTGGTAGCTCTCTTAATCCCCGGACTTTGATGTGCTCACTTGAGCTTAACTGGGTGGGGAGATGAAGGTACACAGAAAGCAAACAGGTCCTGAATAAGAGCAGAGGTATTTTCCTGATCACCTGGATGTTCTGGTAGTCCTAGAATTCGTACGTTGTTCCTTCTTTGTTGATTTTCTAGAACTTCCTGTCGGTCCTGTAATTCTTTAGTGAGTTGATCCACTTTCTTAGATTTAGACTGAAATTGTGCTGCAGAGTCAATCTGGTCCCCAATGTGTATTTCATTCTGCGTTAGATGATCATCTAAAGCTTTGAGATATGAAGAAATATCGTTTACAGCTTTAGTAAAGTCCAGTCTAAATAATTTCAGTTCTTTAAGAATTTCCATAAGATCATTTTAGTTGCTAAGGAAGAAATTACTGAGTCATCCATTGCCTTTGAGATAGAGCATCTATCAGCTTCTGGCGCAGATTTGGGGCCCGGATTAGGTGTTCTTGAATATTTAGAGAGTGCTGCAGCATATGATTTGACTTTAGCCATGAAGGAAAAATATTATAGAAGGACTAGAAAGATTTGACTTTAGCCATGAAGGAAAAATATTATTGAAGGACTAGAAAGAGGGACTGTTACTTCTGAAAAGAAATCTGCAATTGTGAGTATTGTCAGACGGCTGCCTGGGTGAGAATCTTCACAGTCTTGGCAAGTGCATATATCTATATGATTTGCAAGGGATTGTGGGCAATGCAGTTCATTCACACCAGACACAGCTGCTCACAAAAATTAGTTGTGCTTTGGGTAAAGCCAATAAGATATTTATTTATGGGGTTATTTCTCCCAACACAGATATGCTTGGTAGCACATAAATCAGGTTACTTGCTTTCAGTGTTAAACTTGGAAAAACAAAATCAGGAAAACAACATTTTAACTTATCAGGCAATCAAAGCAAAAGAAATAAGACCTGGTTGATAACAAACTGGTCTTTTCTGTAGGCTTAGCTAATATTTTCTTAACATGTATCAAACAACAAACCAAAAGCCACAAAGAAGGAAAAAAAACTGTTCTTTTCAGGTAAACTTCTTATATCTTCCCACATAGATTCAGAAGTGATTCTCTTAGAGCTCACAAGCAATTAGGTAAGGCTCAATTGCTAACAGTTATCCAGCTGAAACCCCTTAGCTGGCTTGCTTTCTACTGCGTGGCTAAAAATCCTACTCATGAGCTTTTCTGAGTAGATTAAAGAACAAGTTTGTATTTCTTTGTGATGGTTGCTGTACTTTATAACAGAAAATCACCAAAGGAGTTTAGACAGAGAGCAGTCCATGTAAACATATTCTTCATCTGCTATCACCCCCTCTTCTTCAACAAGCATGGGTTCAATATCATGGATTGTGTGACATAGCGTGTCCTTTTAGTCAGGGAGAAACTCCCAAAGATCAGCAAAAAAGTGCAGGGCTGCAACATAAACAACAGCACATGGCTGGTTGTCAGGGAAACCAAGCCCGAGGGAGAGAAACAGGCCCCTGCTATCAGTTCAGGAGACAGTCACGAGGTAATTCTGAACACCTGCTAGGGGGTGGAGTCAGGCTTTACCCGAGGAAACTGACTCATAAAGAGGGCCCAGTTAATGGAGAGAGGAACAGAGCTGAGAGCAGAACAGAGAAGGAAGAGAGAGACGGAGACGAGGAAAGGTCAGATGCTGGGAGTGAGAGGTACAGCAGGAGCAGACCTGGTCAGTGGAAGTCCTCTCTGGATTCTGAACGGGAGAAAAGGCCAGGAAGGCAATTGAATTACACTCTGCACAAGTCAGGTTGGGAACCTACAACAGTTTGTAAACCCCAGAGAATACCTTATACAGCCAGAGTAAAAGGTAAGCCCAAGGGCTGGAAGTATAATAACCACTGTGGGTCTACTAACCAGGAAAGTTGGGGCTACGGTACAGGGGACTATAATGAGAATGGTTATTTAGAACTGTACCAAACCCCAGAGTTTATCCCAAGGCCTAGCGTGGGAGCGGGCGTGGCTCCATGGAGAACGGAGCAAACAATTTCTGCCTCAGAGGAGGAGGGCATGGAAATTGAGCCATCTTTTGTAAATAATTCGCTGGAAGCAATGGACTGTACGATTTCTATGGCAGAGGGAATAATATCTCTGTGTTAATGTTTGATGCTGAAGAAAGCTGCTTTATTTTGTCCTTTTTGTCTGCCAGAAGTGCAAGAATTTATGTTACCTTTTGTCCTGGTGAAATCCACCCCGGGAGGGGAATAAATCCCTTTTTGCTTTATCAACTTGAGTCACACTACTCTTCATTGAGCTATCAAAGGAAATACATTTCCCTACATGCAGTTCTACAGGAAATAGTAAACCTCAGTTCAGGAAGAAAACTTAACTTCCTTAAGCCCTACCTACCTACGGGTACTGGCAAGGGGGGAACATCACAAATGGCGTAGTAGTACGGATTTTTACCCGGATGGAAGGACACCTGGAGGGACAAGTGCCCAGCAGTAGCAACTGGCTGATATCCAGAGACAGGAGGTTCCAGCGCACGACTGACTACCGGTCAGAAAAGGAGCTACTTTTCTCAGTGCCTGATTCTGCACTGAGCTCAGGTAATTGTAGCTGGGCATAAGTGCAGAAGGATAACTGGAGAAAAGGTAGTGCACGGCAGTAGTGCACAGGGTTGAAAAAAAAAAAAAAAGGGAGAATTTTTTTTTTTTTTTTGTGTTTTGGGCCACACTTGGGTCTTGTTTGTGTGTGTTTTCCCAGGTACCTGAAAAGCCTGAAATGGAGCCACAGGAAATGCTAAGATGGATGTCTCTGCAGTGGGACAAACAGTTGGAGATGACTCGTCGAGTCCAGGACCAAGCCATGGCTGCCATTCAGGAACAGCAGAAGCCAATGAGGGAGCTCATGGAACTGTTAGTAAAGCAGCAGCAAGAGCCAGCAAGAGACTTTCCTGAGTATACCCGTGGGGTAGGACTACCTGATAGAGATTTCTTTATGCTGGGACAGCTGTCACCTACAGATAATGTTGACGACTATGTGGACGCCTTTGAACGTCTTGCAGAGGCCATAAAGCTGCCTAAGGAGCAGTGGGCCGTAAGGTTTGCCATGTCTCTATCCGGCCAAGCCTTGTCAGCCTATAAGTCGATGCCTGCTACCTTAGCAACTGACTATGAGGCAATTAAAAGTGTTGTGAGGGATAGGCTCGGGATGACCCCTTCATTCTATAGGCGCCAATTTAGGGAGGCCAAGTTGAGGCCCGGAGAAACCCCTAAAGCCCTATACTATAGGATGAAAGGTTTAGCCTGGAAGTGGGTAAAACCAGAGCAGAGAACTGTTGAATCCATAATGGATGAGCTGATACTGGAACAGTATTTAGAAGCTGTGCCAGCAGATATAAAAACCTTCCTCATGCTACAAGATTGTAAGACCTCAGAGGAAGCGGCTAGCATGACGGAGCGATATTTTGAGGCTGAGTTTGCCAAAGCCCCAAAATTAAGCGTTCCAGGTGCAGCAAAGGCTGGTGATAGAGACAGGAATGTAAAGAGTAAACTGCCTTATGAAAATATGTGTTTTTCCAGTATGAGAGGAAAATGTTTTAAATGCGGGAACTCGGGACATTTTCAAAGGGACTGTGATTCTCGTAAAGCATTGATGGCTGGTATAGAGAAGAAAGTCCAGTCAGGGTTTTTACTCCCGGTGCAGGTGGAGGGTATAGAGGCCCAAGCCCTGCTTGACTCTGGTGCTGACCAGAGCATGGTCTCCCGACAGCTCTGGGAGGCCATACAATCTCAGTCAGCACCAGGTCAAGCCGTAGGGCGAGTAAAGATAAGATGTATACACGGGGTGTCGTACCATTACCCCTTATATGAAATGGGTATAAGAGGGTTGGGAACAGAGGGGAAGATATTGATGGCGGTGGTCCCCCGCCTTCTACAGAGTGTCGTCCTGGGCAGGGATTGGCCGCCCTTTAGCCAAGGGCTCGAGGAAGGTCTTGCTACAGACCCGAGTGTAACATCCGGCCCCTGTACAGCCACCCCTGTGGAAGTAGAAAGGAAGTCCCAGGATCTGCCTAGATTAGAGGCCATCGCGACCAAAGTCCCTAGTCCCCTATTAGGTAAACCAGGTAAAAGTAGCCCACAGCCCTCACTAAGGGAAAAAAAATGTAACTACAGAGAAACCAAGATTCATACTCCAGTATTGCAAGGTTTTAGCTCAGGCCAGGGGTCCGCAGCGAGCTTCAGAAGCCGCTGCTGGATACGACTTGTTTAGTGCTGAGGATAGGGTAATACCCAGGGGAGGGAAGGCCCTAATAAGCACAGGGGTTAAGGTCCAAATCCCGCCCGGATGCTATGGGAGGATAGCACCCAGGTCAGGCCTAGCAGCCAAATATTTTATAGATATCGGGGCTGGGGTAATTGACCCCGATTATCGTGGAGAAATGAAAGTATTAATGTTCAACTTCAGTCAGGAAGAGTTCCAGGTGAAGTCAGGTGACAGAGTTGCTCAAATGATATGTGAGCGTGTAGGCTTCCCCGAGGTTGTAGAAGTAGCCTCCTTAGCACCCACAGGGAGAGGTGAAAAAGGATTCGGGTCTACCGGAGTGGGGGAGTTCAAGGGCTTGACCGCTGTCACCGAGGAACAAAAGGAGGACGATTTTGGCCCCCAGCCTGCGGATTGGAGAGAAACTCCAGGGCCGCGTATAGGGGCAGAGTTGTCGGTACAACAGCAGCAGGAACTCAGAAGGGTATTAGATAGGTTTTCGGACGTAATGACGACGCTCCCAGGGGAAACCAAGATCGTTGCCCATGAAATTATTACGGTACCAGGAAGAATAATTAGGCAACGTCCCTATAGGCTACCGGAAGCAAGAAAAAAGGAAATGATAGAACAGGTAAGGGACATGCTCAAAATGGGCATTATTGAAGAGTCCAGAAGCCCTTGGACAAGCCCTATTGTATTGGTGCCCAAACCAGATGGAAGCCTTCGCTTCTGCATAGATTTTAGGCAGATAAATAACATTTCTGATTTTGATGCCTACCCCATGCCTCGAATCGAGGATTTATTAGATAAACTAGGCCAGGCTAAGTATTTGACCACGTTAGACCTAACAAAAGGTTACTGGCAAATACCGCTCACCCAGGCCTCCAAACCTAAGACAGCCTTTACTACCCCGATAGGGTTATTTCAGTTTAGGCGCATGCCTTTCGGACTCCACGGGGCAGCGGCCACATGTCAAAGGTTAGTAGATCAAATCTTGCGGCCCCACCATGAGTATGCCTGGGCATATATGGACGACATTGTCATCCACAGTACCACGTGGGCTCAGTACCTGCCCAGAGTAGAGGCAGTCTTGAGTGCCCTGAGGAAAGCGGGTCTCACTATAAATCCCGGAAAGTGTCTTTTCGCCGGTACAAAAGTAAAATACTTAGGCCACATGGTGGGAGGAGGGGTGGTGGAGCCCTTGGCCAGCAAGGTTGAAAGTGTGAAGAACTTTCCACGCCCGGTGAATAAAAGACAAATGCGGGGATTCTTAGGTCTGGTAGGGTACTACCGCTGATTCATTCCGCGATTTGCGGAGGAGAGTGCTCCGCTCACGGAAATGGTTCGGAAGAATGACCCGAATAACCTTAAGTGGACACCAGAGGCTGAAAACGTGTTCATGACTTTGAAAGATAGGCTATGTACGGCTCCGGTCCTGAGAGGGGTTAACTTCAATTTACCATTCCTCGTGCAAACGGATGCCTCCGAGACGGGGTTAGGGGCAGTAATGTCCCAGGTATTTGAAGGTGTTGAACACCCGGTAACATATTTAAGCAGGAAGTTGTCCAGAGCCGAACAAAGATATTCCACGGTGGAGTGCGAGTGTCTCGCGATTAAGTGGGCGATAGAGTCTTTGCGATTTTATCTTACAGGCCGTAAGTTCTATCTCATTACGGACCACGCGCCACTGAAGTGGCTGCAGCAAATGAGAAACAGTAATGCCAGGCTCACCAGGTGGCATTTAGCCCTGCAGGCGTATGATTTCGTAGTACAGCACCAGGGGGTAAGTTGCATAGTAATGCCGATGCTCTTTCCCGGATTACGTGCTGTCCGTCACAGGTTCCGGCAGCCCGTAATATTTTAAGTGGGGGGATCTGTGACATAGCGTGTCCTTTTAGTCAGGGAGAAACTCCCAAAGATCAGCAAAAAAGTGCAGGGCTGCAACATAAACAACAGCACATGGCTGGTTGTCAGGGAAACCAAGCCCGAGGGAGAGAAACAGGCCCCTGCTATCAGTTCAGGAGAGAGTCACGAGGTAATTCTGAACACCTGCTAGGGGGTGGAGTCAGGCTTTACCCGAGGAAACTGACTCATAAAGAGGGTCCAGTTAATGGAGAGAGGGGCAGAGCTGAGAGCAGAACAGAGAAGGAAGAGAGAGACGGAGACGAGGAAAGATCAGATGCTGGGAGTGAGAGATACAGCAGGAGCAGACCTGGTCAGTGGAAGTCCTCTCTGGATTCTGAACGGGAGAAAAGGCCAGGAAGGCAATTGAATTACACTCTGCACAAGTCAGGTTGGGAACCTACAACAGTTTGTAAACCCCAGAGAAAACCTTATACAGCCAGAGTAAAAGGTAAGCCCAAGGGCTGGAAGTATAATAACCACTGTGGGTCTATTGACCAGGAAAGTTGGGGCTACGGTACAGGGGACTATAATGAGAATGGTTATTTAGAACTGTACCAAACCCCAGAGTTTATCCCAAGGCCTAGCGTGGGAGCGGGCGTGGCTCCATGGAGAACGGAGCAAACAATTTCTGCCTCAGAGGAGGAGGGCATGGAAATTGAGCCATCTTTTGTAAATAATTCGCTGGAAGCAATGGACTGTACGATTTCTATGGCAGAGGGAATAATATCTCTGTGTTAATGTTTGATGCTGAAGAAAGCTGCTTTATTTTGTCCTTTTTGTCTGCCAGAAGTGCAAGAATTTATCTTACCTTTTGTCCTGGTGAAATCCACCCCGGGAGGGGAATAAATCCCTTTTTGCTTTATCAACTTGAGTCACACTACTCTTCATTGAGCTATCAAAGGAAATACATTTCCCTACATGCAGTTCTACAGGAAATAGTAAACCTCAGTTCAGGAAGAAAACTTAACCTCCTTAAGCCCTAACTACCTACGGGTACTGGCAAGGGGGGAACATCACAATTGGCACAGATGAATCTCCCAATGGAGCACTTTCAGGAGAATACTTGCTTCCCTGCTGTCTTTCAAGGTTATAGCTAGGGCATAGATCAGTGTTCATACCTGAGCTTCCATTGCTGTTAGAGTTCCTCTCTATATAGCCTGGCCAGTATGTAGTCCAGTTCTTATGTCCAGCCTTCCAATCCAGATCCCTGGACACTGGATCTCTCTTCACATACTTTTCTGGCACGGGTCTTAGGGTCCCTTCCACGTGCAGCCGTCTCCCTCACAGGTACCGTCTGGAGATTCCTAGCTCTGCAGCACCATTCCTCTGGCTTTCCCCAGTCCAATGGTGTATGCTGGCCCTTGGAATGCCTCCCAGTATACGTACTGCTCTGGACTCTTCTAGACCTCTCAAAGGCTTTTCTCCTCTTTCTTCCAAAGGGTTTCTTTCCCTCTCTGTCCGTCCGGTTTGGCTTCTGCTTCTGATGATCCTCTAGATGATGAAGATGATCAAGCTCAAGCTCCTTCTCTGTAGAATAAACTCTACCTTTATTCTGCCTAGATGAGTGCTCCCCCCTAATACAGCGCAGCTGTGCTGAATCAGGCCCTGCCCTTTGAGAGGAGTGCTTAGGGATTACCTCATAGCCCTCCTGATTGAACACATGTTTCCCCACTTCAGCTCCTCTAATGGCTGTTGGAAACCTGGTGCATTCTGGGACTGGTAGTCTTTTATGGGAAAATTCTGTTTTCTTATTTCTACCAGAACTGACAGGTTGCTTGTTCAGAGTCACTTCACCTTTTCTATAGCTCCTTCCTGAGCTATGATAAGCTTCCTTATCACAGTATATACTTCTGGGAATTTTTCTGAAAGGAATTTTTTTCTTTTAAAGCTAATTAATCTGTGAACCCACTATTTTTTGTTAAATCAGTCAGGGCCTAGTAGCAGCAGTTTAAGATTCAATTTAAAACACATAAGAGAGCTTTCTGGTTAAATTTAGAATCCAGCAGAGAGCTTGTAGTTTAAATTTCATAGTCTCTCAGGGCCTAGCAGCAGCAAAGTACTTTTAGTTTCAATTTAAAACACAGAAGAGAGATTTCTGGTTAAATTTAGAATCCAGCAGAGAGCTTGTAGTTTAAATTTCATAGTCACTCAGGGCCTAGCAGCAGCAAAGTACTTTTAGTTTCAATTTAAAACACAGAAGAGGGCTTTCTGGTTAAATTTGGAATCCAGCAGAGAGCTTGTAGTTTAAATTTCATAATAGGTTAGAGCCTAGCACCAGCAAAGAGCTATAATTTAAATCAAATCAGAATATAGCTTACCTCAGCAGCACAGGACAGGGTACTGTGTAGCAGCCCTCTTTTAATAAGTGTGCAGCGGCGGCCAAGAGAGCAAATAGAATGCTAGGTATCATAAGGAAAGGAATGGAAAATAAAACAAAAGATATTATAATGCCTCTATATCGTTCCATGGTGAGGCCGCACCTTGAATATTGTGTGCAATTCTGGTCGCCGTATCTTAAAAAGGATATAGCATTATTAGAAAAGGTTCAGAGAAGAGCCACCAAAATGGTAAAGGGGATGGAAGGATACTCCTATGAAGAAAGGCTAAAAAGGTTAGGGCTCTTTAACCTAGAAAAGAGACGGCTGAGGGGAGATATGATAGAAGTCTATAAATTAATGAACGGAGTGGAACGGGTAAACGTAGATCGATTGTTTACGTTATCAGAATATAGAAAGACTAGGGGACATGCAATAAAGCTACAGGGTAAACTATTTAAGACTAATAAAAGAAAATATTTTTTCACTCAACGTGTAATCAAACTCTGGAATTTGTTACCGGAGGATGTAGTAAAGGCTGTTAGTGTAGCTGGGTTTAAAAAAAGGTTTGGACAAGTTCCTGGAGGAAAAGTCCATAAACCATTATTAAGAAGGGACCCAGGATATCAATGCTTGACCCAGTACAAGCACTGTGGAACCTGTGTCTTTTGGGGAAACTGCTAGGTATGTATGACCTAGATTGGCCACTGTTGGAAACAGGATACTGGGCTTGATGGACCTTGGTCTGACCCAGTATGGCATATCTTATGTTCTTATGTTCTTATGTTAAATACAACAAGCTATTCTTCTAATGCCCACCAGGAGAAGCTCCGAGATCACTTTTGAATTCACAATAGAAATGATTAAAGGGAATTTAATGCTGCTTTTCTCATTTCCGTCCAAGGGATCAAATCACTGAATATACTGACTTTTAATAAGCTCAGAAGTATACTCAAATGAAATAAGAATTAAAACATCTTACGTGCTTGCATCCCATGCTCTGCTCCCCAGGGTTGTATATACTGTAAAACAGATATGTTGTGAAGTGGGGTAGAGCAATTCAGTTGGATATCATCCCTCCCTCCTATGTAGACTTCTTGTGCACATTATTTATGTGTTCCACAACTGCGTTCCAACAAGATCCCTGCCAGAAAATGTCCTCTGCTCTTGCTTCTGCGTTTCACTGTGCATTCCAAACAGGCTATCTCAGCAAACACGAGTGAGGGGAGAGAGAGAGAGACAGGCATTGAGATGATCAATTCTATTCTTTATTGAGATTCACTCTGCCCATGTCAATCATACCATTTTTGAGCATGAGAAGCAAGATGCTGTGGTAGAACAAAAAAAAAAAAAAAAGATTTAGTGTTTTCCTTGCCATGTGGGGAAAGTAAGCTTAGAGAGCATAATGGCGATGGCAGGTCATACACAGAGGCACACCAAAGCGACCAGCTATACACACTAAAGTGCCCCAGCCTGCGATGCCTTCATTCTCAATTGCCGCTCTGAGATTGCAGCGGCTGCAGTAGCACCTTGGTGATAAAATCGCCAATAGCCTATCCCAGCACTGCTAAAGAGCAGAGCAGTGCCAGTATCAGGATTCTACAGCTTACCCAGATGTGCCCCATATTTCAAAATGGCAGCGCAAGTTTTCCTGGTGTCTCAAAAAACTGTATGCTGCAAACAAAGTTGTGATGCAAGGTGTAGAGAACCATTTGCAGTTCTTTCTCCCTTCTCCGGGTGACAAGATGCTGATAAATCTGTCTCCACTGTCAAATGAGCCCTCTTAAGCTCTTCTTTAGTGATAGTTCAATTAGAGGGTGAGAGCTTCAGAGATGGCAGAGCTTTCCCACCCAGCAGGGCATCACACCCAGACTCTCCCTGCAAGTTTGCCGCAGCAGAGTATCACCTCAGCCCCACACACCGGTGGTGAGGGGTAAGCAGCAGGGACAGACGTCCTCCTTAGATCCCCACCTGGCCCCACACAGTAGGGTTGCTAATTAATTCTATTTTATCGGCCCAGATAAAAAAAATATATATATATTACTATGGCTGGGACTTAAATGCCAGGGAAAACTTTTAAATGTGAGATGCAGGACATTGCCCCTCAAGCAGCCGCATAATTATCCTCTCACCTGCCTTGCTGATAATCGTACGGTATGTAGAGCCAGGCAAGGACCAGCTGTCAGAGCAGGAGCGGGTGTCAACAAGCATGAGTATTCTGTGGGGCTGGAGGGAGAGCCTCTGTAGATCCTGTCATGAGGTGTCAGGGTGAGACAACGATCGGCAGAAACTGGAGGTACAACATTCTTCTTGACCTCTCTAAATGGTGTTGTGGTGATAACCTGTCCTAGATTTTGCCATGGAGCCGCTGTTACACTGCGAGGTCATTTTTAAATGTGGTTTGGGTTATGGGAAAGAGAGAGCCTGATCAAAGAGCAGCCATCTTCACTGGGTTTGCTAGCACCCCCCGAAACAATTGGATTTAGAGCAACAGAGGTGCATGAATAGAGAGATAGCTAGAGAAGAGGTAGTTGAGGCTATAAAGAGCTTGAAGGAGGGTAAGGCACCAGGACTGGATGGATTTACAGCCCAGTTTTATAAAATATTTTGTGAGGAGGTTAGTCCAATCCTGCGGGATGTTTTTAATGATGTATTGGAAGGGGCGAAGTTACCAAGCTGTATGGAGACAGCTGGAGTGGTAGTTATACCTAAACCTGGGAAGGACCATGGGAAGTGTGAGTCTCATAGACCCATTTCACTTATAAATTTGGATGCTAAAATGTTAGCTAAAATATTGGCGACTAGATTGCAGAAATATATTCCAGGGCTAATAAAGGAGGAAAAAGTAGAGTATATCCCAGGCAGGCAAGCGAGTGATAATGTACGTAAACTGTTGAATTTAATATGGCAAGTGCGAAGTGAGCAGACAGAATCTATAATGATTGCAGTAGATGTGGAGAAAGCCTTTGATAGAGTAGAATGGGCTTTTATATTTGCAGTTATGAAGAAGATGGGATTGGGAGAGAATTTTCAGAAATGGATAGAGGCACTCTACAAAGAGCCTAAGGCACATATATGCATAAATGGGGTCTATTCAGAACAATTTAAGTTAGGCAGAGGTACAAGGCAGGGCTACCTGATTTCTCCCTTGCTGTTTGCAATGGTGATAGAACCACTGGCTGAAAGTGTTAGGCAGAATAAGGAAATACATGGAATAAAGTTGGGTGAGGAGGAATATAAAATGTCATTATTTGCAGATGATGTGATGTACACATTAGGACAATCAAAGAAATCAATACCAGCACTAGTAAAGGAGATTATGAAACACAGTGCGGTATCGGGCTATAAAAATGAACACGGGGAAAATAGAAGTGCGCAAATGAAGTTTGAATTTATAAGAGGAGGGTAGTATACGGAAAACATTCCCATTTAAATAGGCTAGTAAAAGTGTGAAATATCTGGGGATCCAGATTAGTGCGGAGGGGTCTGAACTATATGTTGAATTATAAGCCAATTGTAAAGAATATACTAACGAATTTAGTAAGATGAGATAAGCCCATTTTCTCATGGATGGGAAGGATAGCCATAGTAAAGATGAATATACTGCCCAGACTACCTTTTCTGTTTATGACCTTACCTATAGAAGTCCCTACAGCCACGATAAACTTGGTGCTGAGAAGAATCTTCTCCTTTATTTGGAGACGAAGGCCCCCTAGGGTGCAAAGGAAAATAATGTATAGATTGAAAAAGGAAGGTGGTCTGGCGGTCCCTGAGATTGGAAGATATTATGAGGTGGCTCAGTTGCGAGTGATAATGGGCTGGAGGTTGGAGAAAATGGACCTCAATGGAGTAGAATAGAACAGGTTATGGTAAGACCCAACTGTATTACGGACATGTTGTGGAAGAATAGAGAGGGGAGAGAACGAGGCCTAGCTAAGAACCCATATATGATAAGTAAGGGATATGTGCTGGGTCCGCTGCTTTTTGACATATTCATAAATGACCTGGAAAAGGGAATAACAAGTGAGTTTATCAAATTTGCAGATGGCACAAAACTATTTAAAGTTGTTAAAACCCAAGAGGATTGCGGAAAATTGCAAGAGGGTCTTGATAAATTGGAAGACTGGGCATCAAAATAGCAGATGAAATTTAATGTGGACAAGTGCAAAGTTATGCACCTAGGGAAGAACAACACAAACTATGGTTACACGATGCAAGGTTCCACATTAGGAACCACAACCCAGGAAAAAGATTTAGGCGTCATTATGGATAACATGTTAAAACCCTCTGCCCAGTGTGCAGCGGCAGCCAAGAGAGCAAATAGGATGCTAGGTATCATAAGGAAAGGAATGGAAAATAAAACAAAGGATATTATAATGCCTCTATATCATTCCATGCTGAGACCACACCTTGAATATTGTAAGGGACCCAGGATATCAATGCTTGACCCAATACAAGCATTGTGGAACCTGTGCCTTTTGGGAAAACTGCTAGGTACATATGACCTAGATTGGCCAAAGTTGGAAAGAGGATACTGGGCTTGATGGACCTTGGTCTGACCCAGTATGGCATATCTTATGTTCTTATGTTCTTAAGTACATTCAGAGCCTGGGATAGGAAACATAAGGTGCTAACACATATGGGAGGAAATATCAGGGCACAGCGGATTACACAGTGTGAGGAGTTTTTGGTAGGAGAAAGCTCTGGGATATTCCAAAGATGGCAGGAGAAAGGGTTACAGGGTATGGGGCAGGTACTTACTGAGGCTGGTTAATTAAGGCCATTTGAGGAGCTCCAATGAGAGTTCAAAATAGAAAAGAGTGATTGGTTGGGCTATTTCCAATTGGCACACTTTTTAGGGGGAAAAGATATAAAAGAAGGCCTGAAAAGCACAGAGACACTCTTTGAGAAGATGTTTAGGGTGGGGGATTTATCAAGAGGGGTGATCTCTAGGCTCTATAAGGCCTTGAATAGTCTCATGGATCAAGGAACGCATATGCGGGCCTGGGTGGCAGACTTGGGGGTCATTGGGATGTACAGAGATAGGAAAAAGTATATGATGGGGTTAAAATACCAGTGATATCGGCAGCAATTCAAGAACACTGTTATAAGATGTTATTCCAAATGGACTTAACCCCAATAAGGTTGTTTAAGATGGGGAGATATAATGACGCGATGTGTTGGAGGGGGTACGGAGAACGGGGGGAGTATATGCATTTGTGGTGGAGCTGCCCAGTCTTACAGCAAACGTGGCAGTGGCTGAAGGATCTCATGTGAGAGATGGTGGGCTGGGTGAGTGCTATTACACCAGCGGGAATATTAATGAATGAATGGGGGGGGATCCGAAGAGTGATATGGTGTATATGTTGAAGATGCTTGCAATTGGAGTGCAGATGGAAATAGTGAAGGGATGGAGGTCTATGAGAGCACCAGTACCTGAAAGGATATTAAGTAGAATAGCATATATTTATAGGATGAGTGCGATCAATGCATATAAAATACACAGGATTGAGAGCTTTCAAAGGAGATGGCAAAAGTACATTGAGCGGTTACAGAAGGAGGATAATGAGGTAGTGGGCTAATACTAATTAAGAGTATCAAACGGAATCATTAATAAGGAGGAGAGGAACACCGCAGGATCTGGGGTGGGAGGAAGAGAATAGAAGGGAATATGAAAATTATAAAAAAAATTTTACAGGTAAATTGGAGAGAAACCTAGACTGTTAAGTAATATATAGTAAGGCTACAATGGTAAGCAGGTGCATGTTGGAATGATGGATATAGTTGGATGAAGGTTATTCCAGTGTTTTGTAAAGCAGTCGAAAAATGATGTGTTACTCTGTAAGGTACCAAATAAAAATCAAAATGATTAAAAAATAAGAAAACAAGCAATTTGGCAGGAGGAAAAAAACAAGCGATTATCATATCAATCTGATACAGTCTTAGAATAAGAGCAAAATGTATCCATTTCCTTTAAAAAAAACCTGGAACCTGAGTTCCCTCTAGTTTTGAAGGAAGAAAACTCCAGATGGAATAAGTGTGGAACAACTTTCTGCTACTCAGTTATTTTATTTATTTATAACTTTTCTATACCGCGCTCTTTAGTATCAGTGCGGTTTACAATAAAACATTAATTGTACAATGCTGGCAGAGCAAACATTGGACTTTACATATAACAGGTAAAAACAACTTGGTTAAAACGGGGAGACTAAATAATTTAAGAAATTAATAACAGATACAGTTAAAATCAAATAATAGATATAAAGGATAAATTTGATTATGTAAAGTCACTGGCATGAGAATAGTACTGATGAAAAAGGTAAGATTTTAGGGCTTTTCTAAAATGAGCAAGGTCAGAAATAGTCCGAATATGGACAGGAAGGGCATTCCAAAGTGTGGGTGCATAAAATATAAAGGCTCGGTTCTTAGTCGCAAGAGAGCATCTCATAATCGCAGAGGGGACAGTGAGAGTATGAGCAGTAACAGATCTTCTGGATTTATTCTAAGATATAAGTTGAACAAGATCCTTGAGTGAGGCAGAAGAAAGCTTGTTGAGGGCTTTAAATGTAAGCAGGATTACTTTAAAGGTAAGCCTACAATGAAAGGGAAACCAGTGGAGGTGCTGCAAAATTGGAGTTATATGTTCTCTTCTTGATGCTCCATGTAGGACATGAGCAGAGGCATTCATTGCCAATTGTAGTGGATTAAGAGTGCTTTTAGGGAGACCATGCAGAATGGCATTGGCAAAGTCAAAATGGGGGGTTACAAGGGCTTGAAAAATCATACGAAAATCAGCAGGCTCTAGGAGAGGGAGTAGGTGACGAAGTGTTCATATTTTGTAGTAAATTGCCTTGGCGATATTGCTAATATGTGCCTTCATGTCAAGCTGATGGTCTAAAATGATACCTAAGTAATGGATGGTAGATTTACTTAAGAGTTCTGCATCTCTGACCATAATCGATGCAGGAGGGGTGAAGGATTGATTCCTTCTAATGAATGAGAAATCCGTCTTGTAAAAATTGATTCTGAGGTTTTGCATACAAAGCCAATCTGTAACAGCGTTAAAACAGCTTATAATAGTCAAGAGGTCAGGCTGGTCAACAGAAAATAGTGTGAACATCAAAACATCATCAGCATAGATGAAGCAAGAGATGTTAAAGGAGCAGATGATTGAACAGATGGGCTGCATATAAATGTTAAAGAAGAGAGCAGAAAGTGATGAGCCTTGAGGAACACCTTGTTTTTGTTGAAAAGATTCAGAGGTAATGGAGCCTATTCGTAACTGTTGCCAACGATCAGAAAGGTATGACTTGCACCCATTCAAGGCTGAAGCAAGAACTCCCTTCTCTTGAAGACGTGCAAGTAGCAACTCATGATTGACTGAGTCAAAGGCAGCATCAGTATCCCTGAAGATTAGAACATAACATTGTCTGATGTTATCTATTCCAGTGAGTAAAGAGCTGACTAGAGTGGTGAGAAGTGTCTCAACACCATGGAATTCTCTGTATGTTTTCTCTTTGGTGAGTTATTCAATGCAGGCCGAATAGCAAATGAGCTCAGGCTGTTGTTCCAGGTAGATATCAGCAAATCAAGATTGGGTGATGTGATATCAAAGTCAGGTATAACTTTGTCAATGACTTCCTCTTTATTAAAGAGCTGGAAACTTCTTGAGGAAACTGAGGAAGCATTAGCAGAATTCCGATGAGTGTTATGGACCTGTGTAATTGGTATTAGAAATTTGATTAAACTGTGATCAGACCAAGGTACTGGGGTAATAGAAGGAGAGATGTAGTTAATTGAACTTATAGCTGAAAATGGAGCAAAAAGGAGATCCAGTTTATTTCCCTTAGAATGTGTAGGGGTATCAACTATCTGCTTGTAACCCATCTCGGCAGTTGCTTCAAGAAAAGCAAAAGAGTGATTGTTCTGGAGAGCTGGCAAGTTAAAATTGCCTAATACCCAATTTGGTATATGTGAGCATGTGGGGTTACAAGCAAGGTCTAAAATAGTTGAGAGATCTTCAGGGGAGGAGGATGGAGACCTTTAGAACAGGCAGATGGCAACTTTATCATTGGCTGTGATAATGGAGTCAAGGTGTGTGGAACTTATAGAGGAGAGTAGATGGAATTGAAGATCAGTCCTTACAAGGATAAAAACACCTCCACCTCCACCTCCACCTCGACCAGATCTATTGCAAGTATAAATAGAGTAGTTGGGAGGAATGAAATGATTAAGTAACCGGGGTACCCGGAAGCCCCAACCCCGCATTCCCAACCCCTTGACCAACCACACATGAACCCAAATAAACAAGCCAACACCCAATTATGGTAAACAGTTGCTTGGTCGCAGCTTTATTAACAAACAGTAAAACATCCGGCCCAACATGGGCCAGCTCAATATCCCAAAAAATGCCAAATGCCCCTCCCCCCCCCGCTTTTCCGGATGATGCCCCACCAGCCGTTTCTAGCAAAGTGGTGCACCATCCACCCCCCCTTTTACCTGCCGCCCACCTCGCCATGTTATTAGCAGAGGCAGGCTCCAGTTGCCTTCCACCGGGCAGAGACCCCAGCCGGGACGTCTCTCCCACCCAAGGAGCTGAACCGCTCCCACTCAAAGTGGCATCAGCCTCAAATGCCCCGCCGGGTCGACGAGCGCCAGCTCGCTACCCCGCCACCGGCACAAGGTAAACCCTAACCTTGTGCCGCCCCCCCCAAAGAAAGCTGTGACCAGCAGCAACTCTCCAACGCTTCCTGCCAATCGTTTAGAAGGAGGTCCTGCCCAACTGGGGAGAGGTGAACCCCATCCAAATGATATAGGCCGGTGCACCGGACATCCGCCCACGGATGCAACACCTGAAGGCCCCCTGACTGCTGGACCCACCGCCCAATCTGCCTGTTGATCTTCGTGAGACCACGTGACCAGCGCCGCTGAGACCAGCACGCGGGGCGAGGAATAATGTCCGACCATATAATGGCAACTCCCGGGAGAAGCTCCCGCACCAGTTCAATGTCCCGCTGCGCAGCTCTAATGATCTGACGATACGACCAGCTCGCCAAATCGTTACCGCCCAGGTGTAGCAGCAATCCCACAGGGTGCCATCGCTGAACCATCTTCGCCTGAATGCAGGCCACCAACTGCCACCAGCGCAAGCCGCGATGCCCCATCCAGTGCAGCCGAACTCCTGCAGACTCGAGACCAAGGTGGATACCCAACGGCCGCACCGCCGCCCGACGCTCCGCCCAGTAGACGAAGGAGTGTCCGACAATCCACCAGTCTCCGCAGCGCACACCATCTGAAAAGGAGAAGCCGCAGTGCCACCAGCAGCTAACTCTGCAACGGGAAAGAAAACATTAGGACCCCCCCCACCCCACCCACATAAGTAAGGCACCCAGGTTGCGTTCCCAATCCAGGAGCTGGGCAGGTACGCTTAGGGGCGAATGTAGCCCGCATAAGCCCCAGAACGCCACCGGCCAATACGCTGAATGACCTGGGGTTCTAGGCCCGCAGCAGCCGCGCTCGTGGCCGCCCCAATCCGGAAAGAATGAGAAGCATAGCTCGAGGCATCATGGCCCAGCAACCGCAAAACCCTGCGCAGCACCGCCGTGAACTGGAATTGCGTCGTCGGCCGGCCATCGGCGTGAATGAAAAAATAGCCCCGCACCGCCGGCCAGAGGCGCAAGTAATGCCGCAGAGCATGCACCGGGCAAGACTGCAAAGGGGAGATAGCCTTGAAAACTACCCAGCCCCCTTTCCCTGCCTGGTCAGTTTTGGAGCGCGAGACATAGATACGCACCAAAGACGCCTCCACCGTCACATTCTCAAATTCCAGCCCGCCAAAAGCGCCCCGCCTCGCAGACCTCGGAACGAGCTCACAAACCCGGAAAGCCCCAAAGAACGCGGTCGCGAACAACGCACGGAAAAGAATGAACTCGAAATCCGAGGCAGCGACGCGTGGCAACGACTCACAAATTTGCAATAATAAGTCGTGGGAAACCGGTAGCCGCCAATCCCGGGGACGGGGCTGCACGTGAGCCCAACCCGCCAACAAACGCTTGACCAGAAAAGACACCCGGGGGTTTCCCCAGCCCGCCGCCTTGCAAAAGAAGGAAAACCCCGCCAACGCAGAAACGACTGCGGACCGCGCCCAGCCCGTGCTCTTAGCCCCCAAAACAAATTGACCCACAAGCTCTTCCGGCACCCGCCCACCAGACCAACCCCGATCGCTCAAGAACAAACTCACCTGGGCATAGCCGCGCCGATACCCCGCCCAGGTACCACGCGCCACCGATGCAGCCAGCAAAGCCATTAACTCGAGGTCCCAACACTCCAAATATGCTCCGGGACCGGCGACACCAACTCCTCCGCCTCTGGCGCCAGGCGCCGGAACTGCTCCCACTGGAAACGGGACAGAGCATCAGCAATAGCATTCTGAGTGCCCGGCACATGCCGCGCCCTGGCAGCCACATTCAACCATAGGCAGGCGAGCACAAAAAGCCACATCAGCGCCGCAACTCGCGGACACCGGGGTGCATGCCTATTAATCACCTCGACCACCGCTGCGTTGTCGCACCAGAAGACCACCCGCCGATTCCGAAGGCGATCAGGCCAGACCCAAAAAGCAACAACGATAGGGAAGAGCTCCAAAAAGGCGATATTGTGCACCAAACCAGACTGCACCCAAGCCATCGGCCAGGGCGCCGCACACCAAGCCCCTTGGCAGTACGCCCCAAAACCGGAACTCCCTGCCGCTTCGGTAAACAAATGTAAATCCAGGTTGGAGATCTCCTGCAACTGCAGCACCGAGCACCCGTTGAAAGTTGCTAGAAACGCGTCCCACACCCGCAGATCCTCCCTCATGCCTACCGACACACGAATCCAATGATGCGGAAGCCGCACCCCGGCCATAGCCAATGATAACCGCCACGAGAACGGACGCCCGATGGGTAGAACCCAGCACGCGAAGTTAAGGTGCCCCACCAAAGACTGCATAACCCGCAACGTAATCCTGGGCGAAGATCCCACGAACGCCACCAACTCCTTGAGACGCTCAACCTTCTGGGTGGGCAAGCGAACAACCATAGCCACGGTATCAATCTCAATCCCCAGGAAGGTAAGGCAGGTGACCGGTCCCACGGTTTTTCCGGCCGCCACCGGAATGCCGAAATCCCCGGCCAAGCGCAGGAAAGCGTCGAGCAGGGTAACACACGTACGGTCCCCCCCCCCGGGCCGACGAAGAGAAAATCATCCAAATAATGTACTATACCGCTGAGACCTGTCTGCCGCTCTAACACCCAATGCAGGAAAGTACTAAAGGCTTCGAAATAGGCACAGGAAATGGCACAGCCCATGGGCATGCACTTATCGAAGTAAAACGCCAAATCGAAGCGAAAACCCAATAATGGGAAAGCAGAAGGGTGGACAGGCAAGAGCCGGAAAGCGGATTCAACGTCGACCTTCGCCAGCAGCGCCCCGACCCCACACTGCCGCACCAGTAGCACCGCAGCGTCAAAGGAAGCATAACGGACGGTACACCGTTCACGCGGAATGCGGTCATTCACCGAGTCACCCGGGGGGCAGGAAAGGTTGTGGATCAGCCGGAACTTACCAGGCTCCTTTTTGGGCACCACACCCAAAGGGGAAATGGTAAACAGAAAAAATGGCGGCTCGCAAAAAGGCCCCGTAACCCTGCCCAACGCACACTCTTCCGCTAACTTCCGCCGCACTACCCCGGCATGGGCTTTAACAGAACTGGCATTACGCGAAGCCCTCCCCGATGGGACACCCTGGCACAGAATCCGAAAGCCTTCGGAGAAACCGTGCAATAGCAGCTGCCCTGCCCCACCCCGCCGCCCACGCCCGTAACTAACCAGCCAAGGACGCATGACCGACACCCTGACGGGCGTGGGAGCCAAGGCACCGCAAACCCCCTCACTTACCCCCAGCGGGGGCGCCCGCCACCCCTTTTCGACTGCACTTGATAGCCGCATGCCCGCTCCCGCACAAGGAGCAGACGTGTCGGAATTTACAGTCGGGGAATGGGCATGACGCCTTGTTAAAGCGCCAGCAGATGTCACCCCCCCCCCGCACCCCCTTTTGACTGGGCCTGGACGGGGGCGGAGGCCCGAAAGGACCGCAGGCCACCAGACACAGGAGACGACCCCAGCTTGCCACTCCCCCCCCCACGCCACCGCTCCGGTTGCGAGTGGACATCTGCGTCAACCACAGATTAATGTCCTTCGTCCCCCACGTGAGCTGCCCATTCTCCTCCATCATGTCCCGGAACTCCTCATCGTAATTTAACCACGCCCAACCTTCATGAGCCTGGGACGCTGCCAGAATAGTATCGGCATAAGCCAGCAGCGCCCCGGACTGCTCCGGGAAATAATGACCCCAAACACTAGCCAAACGCAAAAAAGCGCGCGTCCAATTCAGAGTATTGCGAGATGCCCGCCTCACTCGGCCTGATTTCTCGTCTTCCTTGCACTTCTTATGGCTTTCGCCCGAACGCTTCCTGCCATCCAGCAGGCGGAAAATGTCAATATACTTGCGCCGCTTAATCCGATGGTGCAGCTTCCGCGGCACGCACTCCCATAATTCGGAACAACGCACCACCGCGGACCCTCCGCCGTCACCCTTCCCACCCCCAACTGTCCCTGAATCGCTCGAGGAAACCGACAAGGACGACGACGAGGAGGACGAAGACGCACGACGACAACGACGCCCATGCCTGCGCTTCGCCCTCGCCTTCTTAGCCACGCCACTCTCAGCGCCGGGGGCCTGCTCTCCACCCGCCCCTCCCGCATACTCACCAGCAGCAGCGGAAGAAGCCACCGATGCATCCACAGGCTGCGCCACCGCCACAGCACCGACCCGCTCCTCTGAGGCACCTGCCTGTCCCGCACCTGGAGCAGCGTCCACCAAGTTCGCCCGGGCCAGCGACATCGGCTGTACCTGCAGGGGAAAAGAAGAAGAAAGACCAGCATCCACGGGCCCAGATGCACCCGGGGTAGGAACCGACCCCACACCCCAGCCCGCAGTGGAAGAGCCGAGACCGCCAGCATCCCACGCCGTGGGGCCCCACGCCCCGAAACAGCCAGGCCCCGCACCGAACCAGTCACCCCACCCACCCCCCCAAGGGCCCATACCCGCACCTTGACCCATACCGAATACCCACGGACCCCACGACCCAAAGCACCCTGGATGCGCTAACTGCCCGGGCACCGCCGAGGAAA
The DNA here is from genome assembly GCA_033557465.1 of Ichthyophis bannanicus. Taxonomy (NCBI): domain Eukaryota; kingdom Metazoa; phylum Chordata; class Amphibia; order Gymnophiona; family Ichthyophiidae; genus Ichthyophis; species Ichthyophis bannanicus. The sequence continues at coordinate 87,098,960 of CM066050.1, read as the reverse complement.
AAACCCCACTAGGAGAGCTGCTGGATACATCAGGCGCCGCGAGCCCGACGACCCGCGGAACTTCTGCACCTGCACCAACACCAGACGCCGCCGCAGAGGCGGCACCCACACCCATTCCCGTGTCGCACCCAGCAATGCCACCCACCAATGGGAACAACGGCCCCGGCCCTGAGCCCTCCGCCGCCCCTTGAGGCACCCTGGTCTGCGGGACCTGCAGCGCAGCTGCCAGGCCCCTCCCCCATTTTCCCTTACCCCGACCGCCCTCTGTGCGCGCCCCGCTGAGCCCCCCGCCTGGCCTAGCTTCCCCACCAGGAGCCCTCCCCCTACTGGGCGACAAGCCCCGACCCCTGGCCGCCCCTGCAGCCCCACCCCGTTTTCCAGCTCCTCGCCCGCTCGAGCGCCGCAGCGTAGCGCCCCTGCCCATGGCACCCAAGAACTGCGCCTGGGAAAGAAATACCCCCCCACACGCACCCACCCCACAACAATTGAAGGGAGTGCTGAAGCCCCTTAGAATACCTACAAGGATCCCCTGTAAAGGAATTTATAAGTGTATGGGTTTGTTTTATTTTATTATTTGTTTTTTTTGTTTTGTTTTTTAATGTGGTTGGCAGCGTGGACCAGCGAGAAAACGACACCCAACTCTGAACCCCCCGGGAAAAATGCTGCCCGTTGATGCCAACCTCCCCCCAGCAATAAGCCGAGGTGCGGGCAACGGCGGTAGGCCGCAGCACATGCAGCCGGCCCAGGGAACACACACTGCATCAAAACAGCGAAACCCCGCTCCCCACCCGAAAGCCAACTGGCACAATGCCCACCCATGCGCAGCCCACGAGCCAACAACATGACCCGCCGACCCCCCTTCCCAACCGAGACGCCGCGCCGGAGGCCCTAAAAAGACACACACATGCCACACACCTTTTCTCCGGGGCGAGCAGGACGAGAGAGGGAGAAGGAATACAAACGCTCCCTCTCGCTCCTTGCCGCCCCGCCTTCTCAGCTCCCTCAGCCAATCTGGCGCCCAACAGCACCACGAGCCGAGGAGCGCAGCCCACCCTTGCTCCCCTTGAACTCCCCCCCCCACCCCCCCACGCGGACTCAACCCCCTCATCACGTGCCGAGGGTTCGGGCCACGGGACCCGGTTACAATGCCGGCCTCGGGACCCGGCCCTGCGGCGACGGCTACATAAGTACTGAGTCAGAATCAGTTAGTCATGATTCAGTGACTAGGAGGATATTTAGGTTGTGACTGGATATGAGATCAGAGATAGCAGGCCATTTCTTACTAACCGAACGTGCATTTATGAGAGCGCATTTTAAGCTACAAGGATATACGTGCTTATCTGATCTTTTGGACTTTATGGTATGCTGAAGGGCTATGTAGAGCAAACACGGATGTAGATCAGGCTTAAAATTTAATAGTAGGTGATGTGAGCGATTAAAACATCTCTTTCCTAGGCCTTGAATAACTGGAATAGGGTTGTGACTATTAGTAAGGATGGAAGAACTGAAAGATAAATTGGCAAGGATGAAATGGCTAGTAAAAGCTAAGAAGGAGGATGCCATCATAAAGGGTAGAAGCATAAAATAGATAGGCACCTGCAACTAAATGAGGGAAAGTCAAATAAGCTAGAAATTAGAATAGTAGCTAAAACGTTGCAGTGAAAGACTAGTACGAACAGAGGAGAGGAATGAGCAGGATAAAGCATTCAACAACAGAGAGAATAGTTAGAAGGTATCAGACGTGCAGGATAGGTTGTAAAAGTATCAGTAATATAATTACAATAGAAAAATACGTTACAATAGGTATGAAAATCAAATGGAATAGTAAAGACTATTACAATCTAGGCTATATAATTATGACTAAATGAACTATACATCAGAAGTTAAGGTATAATAAACCTGGAGAAGAGAAAACAACTGAATTGACATAGATGGCCTTCATAGGAGGAAGTGGCTGCTTTGTCGCCTCAGTCATTTACAAAACACTGGACAACTGAGATCTGTTTCCCGCCTGCATTCCCCGCCTAAGGGCCACGCCAAAGGGCCCTCTGGTGAGGCCCTCAGGTGCGGGACCGCCAGGCATGGGTACACCTGCTACTGTTTCCTTTTAAAACTGCCTCAGAACGCAGTATGATTGGCCCACAGGTGAGGAGTGTAAAGATGACTGCAGCTTCTAGTTCACCTGAGATAGACATTTTGATTCACCAGTTAGTAAATATCTTTTCTGCTCTATCTGAAAGAATTCCGATTTTGTGTTCATACTACTGAGACTATGCCAGAGGTATAGCTGTGCAAGAGTCCTTACCATCTTTCTAGACAAATCAAAATTATTATTAACCAGGAATTTTAAAAGATGATTAAAATGGGGCTGATACACTAGTCCCATAGCAAATGGAATTTGCCATTAATGTTATTTTCCATAGCAGATGGATTAATTGATTCGGTGTGAACTTCAAAAATGTCTATGCAGCTTCAAAGTTTGATATTTCTCTAATGGACAGGGTAGTTAACTTAAAAGATTAGAGCAGCCTACATTTAACTAGGGTATACTGGCAAATCCTGCTTACTCATAAGCTGATAAAAATAAATCAGTTTGCTTTTAGACACTATTAATATACAAGTTTCCATTTGGCCCCTTTCACTTTTCAAAGGTTAATGAACAAAGTGTTAAAAATTCTGTATTGAGAGGATTTTGAAAGCCATTTACACATAAAAGATTTTAATGCATGGCAGTGATTTTCTCCAAAATGTCCTGGACAATATTCAAGGAAAAGTATCCACATGCTATTTTTCACATGTGGATACTTTTCACTTCATATAATGGATATTTTATGTAAGTCTTACTTTTGGAAATATTGTACATACTAACAGGTCAAAATGTGCATGTAGTTTTCTTGAAGTAATGTTCGAAAGGAAACTACATACACTTTATAGCTTATAGAGATATTAACTGAAATGATTAGTCAGGTTGTTAAAAAATTATCCTCTTAGAATATGTTGTTGCCAACTGAAAAAATGTTTTTCAGGTTCTTGTTCTGGATTTGTTGTTACTGCTGTGAATTGGTATGTTTGTTTATTTGATGTTGTAATGTCTTGGCAATCATGTTGCATAATAAAAAAAATTTAAAAAAGGATATGTTGTTGCTTACCTGTATAATATTGTTCTCTTGGTGTGTCTCATATAAAGCAAGAAACACAAACAAATAATAGCATTAACCGTGGCAGGTCGCATCCGGTGCCCTAAGCCCATCCCTTCCAAACCCCCACCTCCTCCACACTCCCCCTGCAACCATTGCCCAGCCCTTACAAATTTCACAGACAACAATTTTCTTATTGGAAGTACCAACCGGTCGCAGCTTTATTATATTTATAACAATTAAAACTTTTACACACCAAAACAGTTCTATTAACAATCTCCCACCAGCGAAGCGATGCCCACCAGCCATACAATTAGCAAAGTGGGCTCGCATCCGCTCCGGCCGTGTCCGGCCACAGGTCAATTTCCTACCGCCCTTTCCCCGACCTCGCCATGTGACTAGCAAAGGCCAGCAGGGCTTATCCGGGTCAGGGGCACCCCGCCCCCGCCCAAGTATATCCTAAAGGCTCCGGACCCTGGAGACCTCCGGGATCCCACCGTTCCCCTTCCCCCCAACTGCGACACCCCGAATACACCACCAAGTCCATATCAGGAGATGAGGGAGGGAGGGCGGGAAGCCTTAACGCCACCAAAAACCGCCGCTGAAAGGAGGGAGAAAACCGCGGTCCCCATCCTTTTAAAGCGGCCCAGACGCCGGCAGCTCTGATTGGCTCCGCTCTTCGCACTCTGCGGAGCCAATCAATTTAAATGACGCTGCCGGCGTCATCCGACTCCCGCTCCCCGCGCTCTCCCCCCCGTTCCCCCCCGAAGCCGGAAGCATGGGCCGGGACCGGGCCGACCGCCCGGTTACCGGCGTACTTCGCGACTCCGCGCTCATACTTCAATTAACCGTGGCAGGTCGCATCCGGTGCCCTAAGCCCATCCCTTCCAAACCCCCACCTCCTCCACACTCCCCCCTGCAACCATTGCCCAGCCCTTACAAATCTCACAGACAACAATTTTCTTATTGGAAGTACCAACCGGTCGCAGCTTTATTATATTTATAACAATTAAAACTTTTACACACCAAAACAGTTCTATTAACAATCTCCCACCAGTGAAGCGATGCCCCACCAGCCATACAATTAGCAAAGTGGGCTCGCATCCGCTCCGGCCGTGTCCGGCCACAGGTCAATTTCCTACCGCCCTTTCCCCGACCTCGCCATGTGACTAGCAAAGGCCAGCAGGGCTTATCCGGGTCAGGGGCACCCCACCCCCGCCCAAGTATATCCTAAAGGCTCCGGACCCCGGAGACCTCCGGGATCCCGCCACAGGCACAAGCATGTTAATGCTCATGTGCTGCCCCATGTCACACCGCCCCCCTTGGTGGTAATGGTGCAACCCAACAGAAAGGGGGTGGACATGGAAGAAGAATTTATTTGTGGAGGAGCTTAGTTCAAATGCAGGGCCCAGGTTCTCACAGGCCTGGTAGCCTTCTGGATAACTAAGAGCTCCCGAGAAATAACAGTCCGAGGGTAGGGAAATTATAAGGCTTTTATTTCCCACGTTGCAAATAGGTTCCTAAGCTCAGAATACAACAGCACACACAAAAGAAATGTCCTTGCTCCAGGTTAAAGGAAAAAACATGAACTGAAAAATCTGTTAGCTTCACCATAGTAATGTCAAAAACGGAATACAGCATCAAACTTTACATACAGCCACAGCTATTCCTCTGCTAGGGCTCAATCCTCTTGGTCAGGCAATAGCTACATTCCATCGGAATATCCGAGGGATCCTCCGGGAATTCCACCTGCATGGGCTCGCAGTCCGGAATGTCTGAGGACTCTCTTTCAGGCCGTCTGTGTAACGCTTGTATGATGCGCCAATGGTCAGCATTAAAAGGTAAGTCCTTGCATTGTATACTTTTATAACAGGAACCGTCTCTCCTGCACACTGTTTCTTCTCTAGCAATTTTCCTGTTTAATGCAGGTTTGTATCTTGTCTCATGAATGCCTCTAGAAGGACAGCCTTCTCTAGTGCCCTGCTCCTTCTGTATCACATCATTCCTAAAATCATAGTTATAAAAATGTCAATTACCTTTTCTTCTAAGGTTCTCAGATTGAGGTGAGGGCTGAGGCCTGCTCCTGCTGGGTCTTGGTTTCTCAGCTGTCCAGGTAGGCCTCTGGTTCTCAGGTCTGCCTGCTGCTGGAGTTAGGCCTTGTTTGTGCCACAGCTCCTTTCTCCCAGGGCTTTGAAAGTTACCCTTCACAATTCTCCTTTCACCTCCTTGTTTGCTATTCCTTGTTGCACCTTTCAACAGTGGCTGGCCTAGGGTTGCCAACTTTTTCACCGAGAAAAACCCGACACCTGTGGCTTGCCATGCTCCACCCATTCTCCGCCCCTAGTCCCACCCCTGCCCCGCCCCCAGCCCCACCCACAAAAATTACCGAGGATACGTGTAGGCTAACTTCCTTGGTCAGATAATAATTAAACTGGGAACCCCAAAATCCAAACATGAAATGTACAACACTGGAGAAATAAAACTATAAAGTAATTTCCTCTTGCACTAAACAAAAACGCAAAGATGTTAGCAATACACACTTCCCAGACCAGACATATTCCAGTTAATAAATTCAAAATAAAAAGTATTTTTCTACCTTCTGTTTGGGCGTTTTATTTTTCAGTTGCAATTGCTCCAGTCACTTTCTTCTGGTTTCTTCGTGTCTTCTTGCGAGCTATCCATTTGTCCTTTCTTCTCTTTTAGATGTTTTCCATTCTCTCTCTATTTCTGCTTTAACATACTGATTGTTTCCCTTTTGCTCTTTCCCCCGATTCTTTCCTTATTCCTTTATTCATCCGTTTAAATTTCACCCTTCCATTCTCAAGCCCCTCTACTCTCCCAATACCGGCCCATCATACACTTTTCTTCCACACAAAATATTTTTTCCCCTCTCCATTCTCATTCCCCATCCATTCTAGTCCTCCCCCCAAATCAATTCCCTTATAGTTCTAGGCCCACCCAGCATCCACTCCCTTCTAGTCCCAGTCTCCCATGCCCCACATCAGCCCATTTCCAGTCCTATTCCAGCTCTTCATCAGCCCATTTCCAGTGCTAGCCCTCACATCACAGGCCATTTCCAGTCCTAGCTCCCCCCCCCAATCACAGCCCATTTCCAGTCCGTCCCCCATCACAGCCTATTTCCAGTCCTAGGCCCCCCCCACCATCACAGCCCATTTGCAGTCCGAGTCCCCCCGCACCATCACAGCCCATTTGCAGTCCGAGTCCCCCGCACCATCACAGCCCATTTGCAGTCCTAGCCCCCCTAATCACAGCCTATTTCCAGTCCAAGATCCCCCTCCTCCACCATAGCCCATTTCCAGTCCAGGTCCCCCTCCACCCCCATCACAACCCTTTCCAGTCCATGTCCCCCCCCCCCCATAACCCTTTTACAGTCCAGGTCCCCCCCCCCATCACAGCCTATTTCCAGTCCAAGTTTCCCCCCCCCATAGCCCTTTTCCAGTCCAAGTCCCCTCCACCCCATCACAACCCATTTTCCAGTCCATGTCCCCCCCATAACCCTTGTTCAGTGCAGGTCCCCCCCCCCCCCATCACAGCCTATTTCCAGTCCAAGTCCCCCCCCTTAGCCCTTTTCCAGTCCAAGTCCCCCCCTTAGCCCTTTTCCAGTCCAAGTCCACCCCCTTAGCCCTTTTCCAGTCCAGGTCCCCCCCCCCCCTTAGCCCTTTTCCAGTCCAAGTCCCCCCCTTAGCCGTTTTCCAGTCCAAGTCCCCCCCTTAGCCCTTTTCCCAGTCCCAAGACCCCCCCCCCCTTTAGCCCTTTTTCCAGTCCAAGTCCCCCCCTTAGCCCTTTTCCAGTCCAAGTCCCCCCCCCCTTAGCCCTTTTCCAGTCCAAGTCCCCCCCCCCTTAGCCCTTTTCCAGTCCAAGTCCCCCCCAACCCCTTAGCCCCTTTTCCAGTCCAAGTCCCCCCCCCCTTAGCCCTTTTCCAGTCCAGGTCACACCCCCTTAGCCCTTATCCAGTCCAAGTCCCCCCTCCCCTTAGCCCTTTTCCAGTCCGGTCCCCCCCCCCTCACAGCCAATGCAGTCCTTGCCCCCTCCCCCCCGACCAGCATCGCGGCTGTCTGAGGCAAACTTTAACCTTTCCCAGCATTCGCAGCTTCACAGGAACAGCCGCCAGCGTGAAGGTAAAGGCTCTTCACGCTGGTGGCTGTTCAGAGGGAGCGGGCCTCGCGCGCGGGGCTTCCCCGGCTCCCTCTGAAGCGGAGAAAAGCCGGGTTTTTTTTGCTCTGTGCCGCTCCCGATCTTGCGGCCAGAGCAAAAAAAACGGCTTTTAAAGGGCCGGTTTTGCCTCTGCGCCGGCAGCCGGCCTAGCCGTGGAAAAACCGGCCAGGCCGGCTGAAAACCGGCCAGTTGGCAACCCTAGGCTGGCCCTTGTTACTCTCAAGCCTTGGACTTTCTGGTATAGTCCTCCTCCTTTCAGGGTCAGCTTCCTTATGGTATCTTTCCCTCCTAGAAAGTGTATCTTTTCCTCTTTTAAAACATTCACAGCAAGTTTCTTCACCTGGCTCTGCTGAGTCTGCTAGGCCGTTTCCCTCGGTCAGGACTCCTATTCCTGGATCCTCCGAATATCCATGCAAAGCTGGAACTGGAACTCTTTGCACCACTCCTTGCCAGTCTCCTTGGCAGTCTCCTTGCCAATCTGCTTGCGAACCTCCTTGCGACTCTCTTTGGCACTCTCTTTGCCACTCTGCGTACCGGTCTGTTTGCCCTTCTCTTTGCCACTCTCTTGGCCACTCTGCGTACCGGTCTGACTTCCTCCAGTCATCTGAGCTTTTAAAAGGAATTCTTTCCCTTTCTACATTGGGTGTTGGCTGGTATTGCATCATTGGCTCTAGGGGGTGGTTCCTCAGTCCTCCAGAGGTCTCTCTGACTCCCCCTATATGGCTCCTCGTGATGCTGCAGCCGGTGTTTACCTCTTTTTTCTGGGTTTGAAACCTTTTCTTCTGCCTGCAGCTGGTCTGCAGTGCCACACCCCCTACTGCCCTCTGCGACCGGTCAGTCTCCCGTTGGAGAACACCTTCCAAGGCCTCTTGCCAATCATTTAAAAGTAAATTGACACCCACCGGGGATAAATGAATTCCATCCGGCCGGTACAGCCCAGAACAAGTCACCTCCACCCACGGGTGTAAAATTTGAATCCCACCCTGCCCAGTAAGCCATCGCCCTATTTGTCGATTTATTTTCGTGAGCCCCCGCGACCAGCGCCGCTGGGCAGCGCAAGCAGGCCTTGGAATAATGTCTGACCAAATTAACAGAACCCCTGGAAACATACGCAATATCAAAGCTAAATCTTTCATTACCGCTCTAATGAGCTGCTTACAAGTCCAGGCCACCAGGTCGTTGCCACCTAGGTGCAAAAGTAACAGCCTCGGCTTGCTCCTCACTCGCTCATGGTGCCGAAGCAAAGGCAGGAGCTGAGACCATCTCAACCCTCTCTCACCCAGCCATAGAAGCGACACCTTGGCAGGATCCAGCCCCAGGTTAGGCCCAAACGGTCGCACTGCCGCTCGCCGACCTGCCCAAAACACGAAGGAGTGTCCTATCATCCAACAGATTTGGGCACTCCTGTCTCCAACTGCAAAAGAAAATAAGAATCAAACCATGCAACAGATACCCCCCCCCCCACCCGTCACAAACGAACATAACCCCGGAATGCCTGGGAACGCCACCTCCCAATACTCTGAATGTCCTGCTGCGACAAGCCCTCCGCTGCAGCACTGGTAGCTGCGCCGATGCGAAAGGAATGAACCGCATACTGCTCCGGGTGCTCGCCTACGAACTTCAATGCCAACCTCAAGACTGCTACTACCTGGAAACGCGTAAGCAGCCGCCCGTCCTCATGCAGGAATAACCCTCCATCCCCCGCTGGTTGTATCCGCAAATACGCACGCATTGTGCCCACCGGGCAAGTGGCAAACCCCGTAATCCCACTCAGACGCACCCACAAACCTTTGCCCTGCGGATCAGTCTTAGATTTTGCCAACAAAACTCTCAACTGGCCCCTCTCAAAGCAAACATGCTGCCGCTGCAGAATCCCAACTGATCCTGCCCTGCTCGAGTTCGACATCAGCTCCCCCATGCGGAAGGCCTGACCGGATACCGGCCCCAACTGCCAACCACAGCTTTCCAAAAAGGCCTCCACTTTTTCACATCCTCGTAGATACGCTGCCCATGTCCCAGCAGCTACAGAACTCCGCAGCAAGTCCTTCATCCCGGGTGGCCAAGACTCCACAACTTCCAAGGGACCGCGCCTCCTTCTGCCTCCGCTTGTGGTGCCAGTCGTCGAAATTGATCTAACTTGAAACGGGAAAGAGAATCAGCGATCTCATTAGCATACCCTGGTATATGACGGGCCCGAAGGTACACATTCAAACGTAAGCATGCTAAAATCACTTCCCTCATCAAGTTAGCTACCATTACACAATGTGGCGAATAATGGTTCACCAAACTCACCACTGCTTCATTATCACACCACCAAAGAATCCTTCTGTTACGAAACCTATCTGGCCACAATTCCAATGCCACTAAGATGGGAAACAACTCCAAAAACGTTATATTGCTGGTGAGACGCGACTCATGCCAAGCCTGCGGCCATCGCTCAGCACACCACGCACCCCCGAAGTAAATACCCAAGCCTATACTGCCCGCCGTGTCTGTATACAATTGCAAAGCTCTGCTGAGCTCCGGTTCCATTAAAACTGTGGTCCCATTAAAATCCTCCAAAAAAACTTGCCATATTCGCAAATCCGCCCTAATCGACTTCGAAACTCTCAGATGATGATGAGGCCTGCGCACCCCAGCCGTAGCTGCTGCCAACCGACGCAAGAATACCCTTCCCATTGGAATTACCCGACAAGCGAAATTTAATGATCCTATCAAAGCTTGCATCTCCTTCAGCGTTAACGTCGCGGATGCCAGCACATTAGCCACCAACACGCGCAATCTGCAAACTTTGTCCTGAGGAAGACGTGCCACCATAAACTCCGAATCCAGCTCCACTCCCAGAAACGTGATCCGCATGATAGGACCTTCCGTCTTCTCTTTTGCCAGAGGCACTCCCAATTCCTGCGACAATTCTACGAAACCATCCAGCAATACACGGCATTCATCCGATTGCGCCGACCCGACAAATAAAAAATCATCCAAATAATGCACTACTTTCGCCATACCCACCTTACGCTCAACCGCCCACTGCAGAAAGGTACTGAACTTCTCAAAGTATGAACAGGACACTGCACAGCCCATGGGCATGCATTTATCGAAATAAATTCCATCTTCAAAATGAAAACCCAATAAATAAAAGGAGGAAGGGTGCACTGGAAGCAGCCTGAATGCCGATTCAACATCGACCTTTGCCATTTGTGCCCTATGCCCGGCTGCCCTCACTAGGTACACTGCCTTATCGAACGAAGCATAGCGCACGGAACACAATTCCCGCGGGATATAGTCATTAACCGACGCTCCTATCGGACTGGACAAATTATGTATCAAGCGGAATTTCCCCAGCTCCTTTTTGGTATTATTCCAAAGGAGAAATTATCATTCTTGCGAACGGCTGAATCGAAAATGGGCCCGCCACTCTACCCAGCATCAATTCACATTTCAACTTTTCTTTTACCACAGACGCGAAGCGCCTGACTGACGAAGAATTCCGCACAGCCTTTCCCCCCACCTGCCCACACACTGGAATTACAAAACCAGAATTAAAACCAAAATACAAAACTTCCCTATCCTTTCGTCTAGGGTACTGGTCCAGCCACTCATTCAGCACGTCCACTCTAATTGGCGTGGGAGCGAGGCAAAATAGCCCTTCATTGCTTTGCGCCAGGGGTAAGGGCCTGAGAGGCCCCTTTTTTAATGCATTTGACTGCAGAATGGGTTCCCCCACAAATGGAACAGACGTGCCTGAACTTGCAGTCTGGAAAAGGGCACGAGGTCTTGTTAAACCTCCAGCAAAGATCGCCTGCTCCATTTCCCCCTGCCCGCTGCTGCCCAAAACTCCCTCCCCCGCAAAAGGACCGTCCCGCCCCAGCTGAAATCCCGACTGCGCCTTTTGCCCCTCCCCCTCCCCCCCCACTCACTCTGGCTGACATCTGTGTCAACCACAAATTAATGTCCTGCATACCCCACGACACGAATCGATTCTCTTCCATCTTGTCCCTAAATTTTTTGTCATAGTTTAACCATGACCACCCTTCATGCGTCTGTGAAGCTTCTAAAATTGAATCCGCATACGACAAAAGCATCTCGTATTGGCCCAGATAATGTTGCCCCCAAACACTAGCCAAACGTAAAAAAGCTTGGGTCCAATTCACCACATTCCCGCAAAACTTTCTTGACGCGCCCAGCCTTCTCGTCCTCTTTACGTTTTTTCCTACTTTCACCCGAACGCTTGCGGCCTTCTAACAGACGGAAAATATCAATATAACGACGCTTTTTAATTCGCTGCCGTAACTTCCTCGGAACTCCCTCCCATAACTCCGAAATAGCCACTGCTGAAGGCGCACGTCCCCCATGACCCCTTCCTACCACCCCTTTATCACTCCTCCTTTGACACATGCTATCATCCGATGATAACGACAAGGAAGACGACTCCGAGGACGACACTGACGACGAGCTCGACCTGCGCCGCCTCTGACAGGAATGTTTCCTCCCTTTTGATCTTTTTTCCTTCCTTTTTCCACCCTCCCTACTCTTCTCCCCAGATCCCTCCTGTAACTCACCCGAAACACCTGCCGCAGCCGCCACCACTTCCTCAGGGCTACCATCCGCCGGGCTGAGCTCCATATCTTGCTGCTGGCCAACCTCCTCTCGAGACGCACCCCCACTGGACATCCCCCGTTGTACCACCGAATTCGTATCAACGTGCTCTGTGCTGTGTCCAATGTCAGCTCCTCCGGGTACTCGCGTTGGGACCTGTGGAGACAAAATAGGAAAAAGAGGGGATGGAACAGGAGAGGGCCACCCTGGCTGCCACGCCTCCAACCATTCCGCTCTAGAGGAACCCTGACCACCCCCCAACCAGTGTCTCCATTGTGAAGGACCACTCCAAGCCCCGTAGCTACTGTGGCCCCACGGCGCACTCTCACTGGACACCATGCCTCTAGGAGGCAGGTTAAGTGTTCCTGGGGGCTCAACCACAGGGCCCCTCCCCCGATTCCCAGAGCTCCACCCTCCCTGAACTACATTCCCCTGCTCCTGAGTAATCCCATCCCTGTCCAAATCACCCCCTTCCCTAATAGCTCCGTGCTCCCCAAAACCAGCAGGCACCGGCCCAGAACTAGCCCCACCACCCCTTACTTGAGGCTGCCCACGCCTGATTCGCCCCCGCACCCTGGCCCCTGAAGCCCCTTTTCCCCTTACTGATGGGCCCGTCCCTTGCCCTCGCTGAGACACCGTTGCTCGGGCCATACTTCTGTTGGAAGCTCCGCGTTGGCCACGCCCACCACCTCTACTCCCCCGTTCTGTAGCCCTACCCCTATTTTCACCCTGAGCAGCCCGTCCCCGAAAACTCCCCGCCAAGGCCCCCTGCGCCAGCCTTCAATCCTCCCCGAGCCATCTCCCCCGGGAACAAGCACAGCCCACAATCAGCAGTGAACTAGGAAACACTCCAATATCCTCGAAAAAGGTGATCACTATTATACCACTATTAGGTTAAATTAAAGCTTGCCTTGCTCCTCATCCACAACAATGTTACTCGCCTCGTCTGATCACAGACCCCTCGTTCTCCTATCCTGCACACCAAATCCGGATCCTCAGCAGAAGCGGGCTGGTCGTGCAGCCCCAACACCGCGCCCTCAATCACCTCAGTTTCGCCGCTGCACTCCCGACTGCTGGACTCCAACACGAAGAAAAAGGCCTACACGAACTGTCTCCTGGATATCACCACTAACAGGCAAGCCTTAACGCCACCAAAAACCACCGCCGAAAGGAGGGAGAAAACCGCGGTCCCCATCCTTTTAAAGCGGCCCAGACGCCGGCAGCTCTGATTGGCTCCGCTCTTCGCACTCTGCGGAGCCAATCAATTTAAATGACGCTGCCGGCGTCATCCGACTCCCGCTCCCCGCGCTCTCCCCCCCTTTCCCCCCCGAAGCCGGAAGCATGGGCCGGGACCGGGCCGACCGCCCGGTTACCGGCGTACTTCGCGACTCCGCGCTCATACTTCAATAAATCACACAAATTGAATGACAGTCTATATTTTGTCACAAAAGATATCTATGACCTATATGTTGGTGTTGAAAGAGGTCACCAAGAACAGCAGTTTTACATAGTTCACATTCCCCATATTTTTGATATCCTGTCCACTGAAAGTTTAAGTCATTCAAGTCAGGTAATGATCATTATATAATTTAATCTTTCAAATTAAAATCCCATTTCTAGGCATGTCTAGGCCCTGCTTTAAAAGATCAAAACCAACCAATGTTTCTTTATAAAAACATTGATCTTTATGGCTTAACATGAAAATTTAAATATACAGGTCAATTTTTAGCTTTATTCTGAGGGGCAGACATCAACAAATATGCTCCTTGCTAAAATAAGCCAGTTGATACTGTCACAAGGTAGACCTAGGGCAACCCGAGAAAATGCAGATCAGTATGAATGATCACAGAAAAAGTGACAAGGTAAACAAAGGAATGTTTGATGGTTGCTATAGACAACCTAGGCACACGTGCATAAGCCCCATGAAGACACACCCAGGTAGTAAAGAAAGGGAATTCGCTTTGCCTGATAGAGTTCAGCTGAGTGGAGGTGGAGTCAGGAGACACGAGGATAAAATAGACTCCCAAACAATTAGAAGGAGAGAGGAGTTGAGGCAGCAAAGGTCACAAGCAGAGAGACTGCAGCGAACACCATTGAAGCCGTGGAAAGCATGGAGTTGGTATGAAAGCGAGGAAGATAGTGAGAATGAGTCAGTGAAGAGCCACAAGGGAGCCCAGTGTGAAGGTCGGAGAGAATCCAGAGACCTGTGTGAAACAGTGAGAAGTCAGCAGCCTGATAGCGTGTATGTGCATGGAAGACAAGAGAAGTGTGGGAAGACTGCAGTAGCAGGTACCGGGGCAAGGAGTGAATGTAAGGGCTATTTGCTATCTGAGAGGGAGAAACCCTGGAAGCATAGAAATAGCCACATAAAGAAAAGCTATCTAGAGGCTGAGAATAACTTTTCTCCTGGTCATAGAAATCCTAGGAGAAGAGGGATTTACTTACCAGGAAAAGCTGAAGATTTTCCCTATCATTGTGAGCTCCCAGCTTCTAGAAAAATGCCGTCAAAAGCTTTGCAAATCTAGCTCAGCTGAGTCCCGAAGGCTAGGGCTGAACAGACAGAGAGCCTGCCGTAATTATCCTACTAGCACAGCAAATAGAGAGTTGAGCTATCCTACTAAGATACCAGCAGGGGCAGAGCTCTGAAAAGCTCAACTCAAAGTTATATGGTATTTCCCAGAGAGGCACTAGCTCAGAGGAAGAAAGAAACTTCCTGGGTGCCGAGCCAAGCCAGCCATACTCTCATTCTACTTCTGATATTAAGAATGAAAATGCTGACGAGCCTGTATTGATGGGGTGTGAAAATTCAGAGGTACCTGAAATTCCTGAATTAATGGATTGTTCTCTAACTGTAACGGAGTCAGAGTTCTCACTAAGATAAACACTTATTTTGTGACCTTAGCTCCCGTGTTAGAAGCTGCATGATGCATCTCACTCACTCTCTAACCAAACAAGACGTGAGCTGTACAACCAGCCACGAGAGAAAGGATCTGTATTGAAACAGTTAGGCTGTTTTGTTCTTTTCTTTTGTTTAAAGTTTGGAAGCTGAAGGAAGCTATTTCTGTTGTTCAGTTAACTTTTGTTGTATGCCAAAGTAGGCTCTTAATTTCTGTTACCAGAAGATAAAGAAACCTCATGGGACGGGGAATAAAGCCCTAAACTTGGAAAGAAGTTTTGTTTGTGATTTGTATCAGTGAAGGCACAACTACCACCCTCAGAGAGCCAAGCAATACCAGTTCCTACCGCTTGGGCTGGCAGAGTGGTGACATAAAATGGCGTAGAACAGGATAATTCTTCGGGGGGCATAACAAGGATTTGCCTGAAAAAAGTAAAAGAACATTGCTGAAAAGCAAGAGAGGTTTGGATCCAAAACCATTATTGGAGGAGGATTCGGCTGGCAGAGCGGCCAGCGGTGGAAAAAGACTTTTCTCACATGCTGAAGTCTGCCAGGAGACTGAGGTATTAGTAGCCTGGGTGGACGGGAAAAGGATACTGTGAGAAAAGAGGGTGCTATAAAAGGGAGAGGAAAAACCTTTTTGTTGTACCGCACTTGGTGGGTCTCTCTCGTCTTATCTTTTTCAGGTACAAAGAGAGGAAAAAGGAAGATGGATCCCCAAGATATGTTAGCCTGGATGAACGAGCAGCAGGAGAAGCAAGCCAGAATGCTACAACACCTGCAAGAACAGTACATGACGGCTATGCAGGAACAGCAAAGACCGTTGCTGGAGGCGATGACTGCGCTACTGAAGAAATCTCGAGGAGAAGAAGCGGCAGTACCGCAAGTAGAAGTGCACACTGGTCTTGCATTAAGACATTCGGGGCGGGAAGATAATCCCGATGACTTTATAGAGGCGTTTGAACGCATAGCCGGGAACTTGAAATGGCCTGCAGAGCAGTGGGCGATGCGATTCGCCATGACTTTGAGTGGCGAGGCTTTATCTGCCTTTAAGGCTATGCCAGCTAGTTTGGCAAATAATTACACTGAAATTAAAAAGGCAGTGAAAGATCGCCTTGGTCTTACCCCAAGGCACTACAAAAGATTATTTAGAGAGGCGATAATGTTGGAGAATGAGGACTCCAAAAGCCTTATGCCAGAGGCTCAAAAGCCTAGCCTATAAATGGTTAGACCCTGAAGGCAGAACGCTTGAGTCTATATTAGATGAAATTATCTTAGAACAGTTTTTGTTGGCAATACCATCTGAAATGAGAACATTCTTAACCTTGCAAAATTGTTCTAATACAAACGAAGCAGCCAAAATGGCTGAAGTGTTTAAAGAGGCCAAACATGCTAATACTTCTAATGTAAGCCTTTTAAAAGGCGCAGGGGTGACTGGGGTGGATGAATGCAAAAAGTATACGCGAGGTAGAATGTATGAGTATGACCCCGGTAAAGATAGCATAGATAGGAACCCCAGGAGGTGCTATAAATGTGGCAGACCCGGTCACATGATAAAGGAATGTAGAGTTAAAACTGCCCTCATAACAGGGTCAGAGGAAATAGTACCGGATGGGTTTGTGCAAGTAATACAGATAGAGGGGATACAAGCCTTAGCTCTACTGGATTCGGGGGCCGATCAGAGTATGGTCTCTCAAGACTTGTGGGAAACCATAGAGAAGTGTCGGTCATCCCCCTCGAATCCAGTAGAGGGCCAAGTTCGCATAAGATGTGTGCATGGGGAAGCTTCTCACTACCCATTACATGAAGTAGCCATACAAGGTCTAGGATCCCTGCGTAAAATATTAATTGCAGTAGTACCGAAACTTCCATATGCAGTTGTTTTAGGACGTGATTGGATCCCTTTCTGCCAAGAGATGGAGAAAGGCCTCCAAGAGATATTGGTCCCATCTCCCATACAACCCCCAGTGATAGCAGAGGAAGTAAAGGTTGAAGCCATAGCGGCTGCTATCTCCAGTCCCTTATTCGGGAAACCACCAAAAAAGGGATCTCCGCCTCAGGAACCACCATTAACAGGGAAACAAAAATTTACCCTGCAGTTTTGCAAGAGTACGCCCCAAGCAAAAGGTCCGAAAAGGGCTTCTATAATGGCTGCGGGATATGACCTCTTTAGCGTGGAGAATGTTATTGTGAAAAGAGGAGGAAAAGCACTGGTAGACACCGGCATCCGAATTAAAGTACCAGAGGGATGCTATGGGCGAATAGCGCCGAGGTCAGGTTTAGCAGTGCAATATTCTATAGATATTGGCGCAGGGGTTATTGACCCCGATTATCGAGGTCCCGTAAAAATCTTATTGTTCAATTTTGGGGATAACGATTTCAAAGTACAACAGGGAGACAGGATTGCACAGTTAATCTGTGAACGGGTAGGGTTCCCGGCAGTGGAGGAAGTATCGTCACTACCATCCACTGAGAGAGGAGAGAGCGGGTTTGGTGCTACAGGAACGAGAGAGGTGAAAAGTTTAACAGCACTTGGGGAGGAAAGGACCGAGGAGGATCTAGGGCCCCAAGTGGCGGATTGGGAAAAACAAACTTCCCCTAAGGTAGGCTCCGAGTTGAACCCTCAGAAACAAAAAGAACTAGCGCACCTATTGACGAAATTCTCGGACGTCCTGACCACTTTACCCGGAGAAGCTCATCTCGTGGCACACGAGATAATTACTCCACCCGGACGAGTCATACGACAACGTCCGTATAGAATGCCCGAGACGAAAAAACAAGAAGTTATTACCCAAGTTAAGGAAATGCTGGCCATGGGCATCATAGAGGAGTCTCGGAGCCCATGGTCCAGCCCCATAGTGTTGGTTCCGAAACCGAATGGAACCTTAAGATTCTGCATAGATTTCCGCCAGATTAACGACATATCACAGTTTGATGCGTATCCTATGCCACACATAGACGACCTGCTGGACCGTTTAGGACAGGCGAAGTATCTAACCACGTTAGATCTCAGTAAAGGATACTGGCAGGTTCCGCTAACCAAGAACTCAAAACCCAAAACGGCTTTCTCCACGCCGATTGGGCTATACCAATTTAGGCGGATGCCGTTTGGACTACACGGGGCCGCGGCTACATGCCAACGTCTCGTGGACCAGGTACTGAGACCCCACCATGAATACGCTCTCGCGTATATGGATGATATAGTGGTATACAGCACAACCTGGTCACAACACCTTACGAGGGTGGAAGCAGTCCTTAGAGCGTTGAGAAGGGCGGGCCTTACACTAAACCCAGAGAAGTGTTTGCTACAAGGGAAGCAAAATATCTGGGTCACATAATAGGCAGGGGTCTGGTAAAACCACTAGCTAGCAAAGTGGACAGTGTTCGAGAGTTCCCCAGGCCCGTAACAAAAAAACAAATGCGAAGTTTCTTAGGCTTAATAGGATATTATCGTCGCTTTGTACCCCGTTTTTCAGAGGAAAGCCTTCTCCTCACAGAAATGCTGAGGAAGAACGCGCCAAACCAAATTCGTTGGACCCCGGAAGCAGAGACAGCTTTTGAAACTCTTAAAGAGAAGTTATGCAGTGCCCCCGTATTACGGGGTATAGATTTTAACTTACCATTCATCATACAAACAGATGCATCAGACACGGGGTTGGGGGCGGTGATGTCCCAAGTTTTCGAGGGGAGTGAACATCCAGTAGCTTACCTAAGTTGAAAACTCTCGCCGGCAGAGAAAAATTATGCCACGATAGAACGTGAATGTTTGGCTATAAAATGGGCTGTTGAGGCTCTACGTTTTTACCTTACCGGCAGAAAATTCTTATTAGTAACCGATCACGCTCCATTAAAATGGTTGCATTTAATGAGAAATAACAATGCCCGATTGACCCGCTGGCATTTAGCGCTCCAAGCTTTTAATTTTGAGGTTCAGCACAGAGCGGGGAAGATGCATGGGAACTCGGATGCACTTTCTCGGATTACTTGCTGTCCACCAGAAACTGCGGCAGCAAGTAATATTTTAAGGGGGGGAATGTGTCACAAGGTAGACCTAGGGCAACCCAAGAAAATGCAGATCAGTATGAATGATCACAGAAAAAGTGACAAGGTAAACAAAGGAATGTTTGATGGTTGCTATAGACAACCTAGGCACACGTGCTTAACCCCCATGACTAGACACTCAGGTTGTAAAGAAAGGGAATTCGCTTTGCCTGATAGAGTTCAGCTGAGTGGAGGTGGAGCCAGGAGACACGAGGATAAAATAGACTCCCAAACAATTAGAAGGAGAGAGGAGTTGAGGCAGCAAAGGTCACAAGCAGAGAGACTGCAGCGAACACCATTGAAGCCGTGGAAAGCATGGAGTTGGTATGAAAGCGAGGAAGATAGTGAGAATGAGTCATTGAAGCCACAAGGGAGCCAGCGTGAAGGTCGGAGAGAATCCAGAGACCTGTGTGAAACAGTGAGAAGTCAGCAGCCTGATAGCGTGTATGTGCATGGAAGACAAGAGAAGTGTGGGAAGACTGCAGTAGCAGGTACCGGGGCAAGGAGTGAATGTAAGGGCTATTTGCTATCTGAGAGGGAGAAACCCTGGAAGCATAGAAATAGCCACATAAAGACAAGCTATCTAGAGGCTGAGAATAACTTTTCTCCTGGTCATAGAAATCCTAGGAGAAGAGGGATTTACTTACCAGGAAAAGCTGAAGATTTTCCCTATCATTGTGAGCTCCCAGCTTCTAGAAAAACGCCGTCAAAAGCTTTGCAATCTAGCTCAGCTGAGTCCCGAAGGCTAGGGCTGAACAGACAGAGAGCCTGCCGTAATTATCCTACTAGCACAGCAAATAGAGAGTTGAGCTATCTACTAAGATACCAGCAGGGGCAGAGCTCTGAAAAGCTCAACTCAAAGTTATATGGTATTTCCCAGAGAGGCACTAGCTCAGAGAAGAAAGAAACTTCCTGGGTGCCGAGCCAAGCCAGCCATACTCTCATTCTACTTCTGATATTAAGAATGAAAATGCTGACTAGCCTGTATTGATGGAGTGTGAAAATTCAGAGGTACCTGAAATTCCTGAATTAATGGATTGTTCTCTAACTGTAACGGAGTCAGAGTTCTCACTAAGATAAACACTTATTTTGTGACCTTAGCTCCCATGTTGGGAGTGGAGGAGTAGCCTAGTGGTTAGAGCAACTGCCTCGTACCCAGAAGATCAAGGGTTCGATTCCCACTGGCACTCCTTGTAACTTTGGGCAAGTCACTTTACCCTCCATTGCCTCGGAAGAAAAGGCTGGCAATCTACTTCCGGTGATACATTGCCAAGAAAACCCAGAGGTAGCTGGGTCGCTATGAGTCAACACTGACTTGATGGCACTAAAAAAAAAAAAAAAGCTCCCGTGTTAGAAGCTGCATGCTGCATCTCACTCACTCTCTAACCAAACAAGACGTGAGCTGTACAACCAGCCACGAGAGAAAGGATCTGTATTGAAACAGTTAGGCTGTTTTGTTCTTTTCTTTTGTTTAAAGTTTGGAAGCTGAAGGAAGCTATTTCTGTTGTTCAGTTAACTTTTGTTGTATGCCAAAGTAGGCTCTTAATTTCTGTTACCAGAAGATAAAGAAACCTCATGGGACGGGGAATAAAGCCCTAAACTTGGAAAGAAGTTTTGTTTGTGATTTGTATCAGTGAAGGCACAATTACCACCCTCACAGAGCCAAGCAATACCAGTTCCTACCGCTTGGGCTGGCAGAGTAGTGACAATACATTTATAAGGATATACCTGTTGCAAAGGCCTATTAGCCATCATTTGACTTTGAGTCTTAAACTTGTATATCTGCAAAAATGTAGCAAATTCACAAAATGGACCCCAGGGAGGCTTGAGAGAACTGAGATGGCAGCTGTCAAAACTAAAGAAACTATTATGATCAGAAGGCTTCCCATATAGAGAGACATAGAAGTGAACATAACTTTATATATTTTTATGTCTAAAAATGCATGACCACTACATCATACTCCAGAGTAAATATGGAGCTTGTTGATTTAATCATGCATGAAGCAGTTGTAATGGCTCACTTAACAGGCCCACAGCAGAAATACATCACCTGTATATCTTGATTCATGGATAAAAATATATTAATAGACTGATGTGAGTTATTAAGGTGGGGAACCAATGATTACAGATATGCATTCATTTGAGACAATATTGGAAATGAAAACATTGCCCTTTTTGTTTCATGTCATTTTTAAACTCAAAACAACAGGAAAAAGAACATTGATTTTGTTTGTGTCATGAATGATACACACTACTGAGCCATAGAGCACACTGTTTGAGCTATAGCGTACACTATTGAACAATAATGCACACCACTGAAAAATAACACACACTACTGATCAATAGGATGTAGAATTCCTATGCCTCTCCACAGTCATTCAATGGCTCAACCACCACAACATGCACATCAATCCCGACAAGTCAGAAGTCCTCTTAATAACCAAAAACCTTTCATTCTCCCCACCACCCACAATCAGCCTTGCCAACCTAACCTTGGCGTAGTCCTAGATCAGAATTTTAACTTCCGAGCACACATCAAGCAAGTCACCAAAGCAGCTTACTTCCGTATGAGGACAGTCCAAGTTTCGCCCCCTCCTGGAACAAGACAACTTCAGAAATATCTTTCAGGCCATCATCACCCCAATTTTTTGTCTATTCCAACATTATATATCAGGGGTTCCCAAAATCTATTTTACTCCCCCTCCAACTTGCACAGAATAAAGCAGCCAGGATCATCACAAGTACCAGTCAATGAGCACATATCACCCAAGTCCTGAAGCAACTACACTGGCTCCCCGTGTACTTGAGAATCAAATATAAAGTTGTACTCACCATCTTCAAGACCCTTCACAGCTTCTCTGCAAACATCCTACAGCATCTCATTATTGAACCACTCAACAACAGATCCAGAAGAAAGCCCAGCCACAACCTTCTAGTTATCCCAACCTCATTCTCTCGTTCTAACCTATCTACCTCTAGCAGAGTGTTTGCATTCTACGCCCCCCACCATTTGGAACACACCAAAAGTATGCTCATTAATTGACATTAAAGATTTTTGGCACAAACTAAAGATGTGCAAGGCCGCGGGGCAGGGTCCCGGCGGCCGATGGTAACCGGGTGCTCGGCCGGTGCGGGTTCCTGGCCCGCGGACGTCATTGGCAAGGGGGGGCGGCTGAGGCGCGATGATGTTGAGAGCGCCGGTAGCAGTGTATGTGTCTCATATCCCCTCATTTTAAATGTATCCCCCAACCGCTTTGACCCGGTGAAAAGCGGGATATAAATGCAGATACATAAATAAATAAATAAAATAAATAAGATGCCTTGTGCACCGGTAGGGGCGCTGCTCACGAGAGTGAGGATGGAGTGGACCACAGTCTAGGTAGGGCAGGGGGGTTGGGGACATAGCACCCTAGGGTCTTCAGTGGTTTCCTCACCTTGGGTTTCTCTGTGTTTTCTTTTATGTCTTCGCAGATGGCTACAGGAACTTGGCTTGCCGACCGGTGGAGTGGGGAGGGCCAACGGCGAGCAGAGCGCACAGGATGAGCTGCGGCAGCGGACTGAGGATGGTGGACATTGGCTGCTGCATTCATTGGCAGCAGGGGGGTCGAAATCGGGGCAGCAGGTGGGTGCTGGTGGTAAGGCGCGCTGGAAATAGAGGTGTTAGTGTCGGCAGTGCCACTCTTCGTCCGCGTCGAGGGGGGTGGAAGGGGCGAGGGGTGGGAAGCAGTGTGCTAGGGAAGAATTGGCGGGTGTAGAGTCCGAAGTCCGTGCGCCGGAGGAGTTGGAAGCCGCGTTATTTGGATGGTCTCGCCTGATGGAGGATGGATGGGGGTCCCGGGAGTGGGTGTTGAAGAAGAAAGGAAGGGTGTTGAAGAGGAAAGGAGAGGAACAGGTAGAGGTGTCAAACTAAATGAATAACTAAATTATTAAATTAACGGAATGAGGGGGGGGAGAGCCAGCGCTCGGGGGGGGGGCCTCGGCGAAAGGTCGGATAGGGCGGTTACCGCGTGCCCGGGAGGTCAACGGGGGGACGGGGGGTCTTTCTGGTCGGGCAGGAGTGGCGGGGATATAACAGCAAGGTGGCTGCGGGGCAGCTGACTGGTACTAGAGGTTCCCATGTCGTCTGGCCCACCGGGACTGTCTATATCGACCTGTTTACTCAGTCAGTAGGGAGGACACTCAAGAATACGTAATTACCTAATAAATATTTAACAAATCCAAAAAAAAAAAAACCCCCTAAATGAATAAATAAATTTCTTCATTAGTTAATACGGGTGAGGCCCGTTGCGCAGTCGGGCCAGACCCTCCAGCTCTCGGGGAGGCAGGGGCGGCCCAAGGGGGGTGCGGGGCCATGTGCGGAGACTCGGTGCGGGGCCTCATTTGCATAAGGGGCCTCATTTGCATAAATATTTGCATAATGTTACCATACACGAACTTTTAGTAAACATGCCTCTTAATGAGTGTATGAATAAAGAAAGACTAAAAGACTTCTACATTACTATAATCCAGTGCCAACCGCCAGACACATTAGGAACTACTACAAACACTGCCCATTTAGAACCCATAGCAAACCCGCCGTATCCTAACAGCACTACCAGGACTCATAAAGCACCATACCCTAACTATCAAAAGGAAACGCTGCAAATATTAAACCAATACATTTCAGAGAACAACAATACATGACCTACTGGGGAAAGAGAACAAGTGGCAATGTCAAATAGGAATTACATAAACAGAATACCTCAGCTCAGTTACACATGCAGAACATAGACCATCACCAAACAAGGAATCACAATTTAGAAACAGGAAGACAATAATTAAACTGGGAATCCCAAAAGCCAAACTTGGAATGTACAACACTGTAGAAATAAAACTATACATTAATTTGCTCTTGTACTAAACAAAGCGCAGACGTTAATGATGCACATTTCCCAGAGCTGACATATTCCAATTAATAAATTCAAAATAAAGAGATATTTTTCTACCTTTTGTGCATTTTTTTTCAGCTGCAATTGCTCCAGCCACTTTCTTCTGGTTTCTTCGTGTCTTCTGCTAATTCTTCATCGTCTGCTGTCCATTTGTCTTTTCTTCTCTCTTCTAGTTTTTTTCCATTCTCTCTCTACATCTGCTTTAACATACTAATCTTTCTCCTTTTCCTCTTTCCTCATTCCTATTTCATCCACTCAAATTTTACCCCTCCATCCTCAATCCCCACTTACTCTCCCAATATCCGGACAATTGTAGATTTGTCTTTCCTCCCACACAAAATATTTTTTCCCTCTCCATTTCACTCTCCCAGCTCCATCCCATTCTAATCCTCCCCCAACATCAGCTCCATTCTAGTTCCAGTCCCACCCAGCATCCGCTCCCTTCTAGTCCCCGCATCAGCCCATTTCCAGTCCTAGCCCCCCATAAGCCCATTTCCAGTCCTAGCTCCCCCATCTATTTGCAGTCCCATCCAAGTCCCTCCATCAGCTCATTTCCAATCCCAGCCCCCCATGAGCCCATTTCTAGTCCTTTCCTAGCCCCACCATCAGCCCATGTCAAATCCTAGCTCCCCTCCACTCAGCCCATTTCCAATCCAAGCCCCCCATGAGCCTACTTCCAGTTCTAGCCCCTTCATGAGTCCATTTCAATCCAAACCCCCACCACAGCCCATTTCCAATCTTAGCACCCCCCAACAGCCAATTTCCAGTCCTATTCTAGCCCCTCCATCAGCCCATTTCCTGTCCTAGCCCCCCCTCACCCATTTCCAGTCCTAGCTCCCTCCCCCTCACAACCCATTTCCATTCCAAGCCCCCGTCCCCATCAGCTATTTGCAGTTCTAGCCCTCCTTCCACTCAGCCCATTTCCAGTCCTAGCCTCCTCATAGCCCATTACTAGTCCTAACCCCCCATCAGCCCATTACGTCCTAACCCCCCATCACCCTATTTCCAGTCCTAGCCCCCCATCAGCCTATTTCCAGTCTTAGCCCCCCTCCCATAGCCAATTACCAGTCCTACCCCCCCATCAGCCCATTTCCAGTCTTAGCCCCCCATAGCCCATTACCAGTCCTAACCCCCCCATCACCCTATTTCCAGTCCTAGCCCGCCCATCAGCCCTATTTCCAGTCTTAGCCCCCCATAGCCCATTACCAGTCCTAACCCCCCCATCACCCTATTTCCAGTCCTAGCCCCCCCCAACAGCCTATTTCCAGTCTTAGCCCCCCCATAGCCAATTACCAGTCCTACCCCCCCATCAGCCGACTTCCAGTCTTAGCCTCCCCCCCCCCTGGCCCATTACCAGTCCTAACCCCCCCCCCATGGCCCATTACCAGTCTTAACCCTCCCCCCCCCATCAGCCCATTACCAGTCCTAGCCTCCCCCCCATGGCCCATTACCAGTCCTAACACCCCCCCATGGCCCATTACCAGTCCTAACCCCCCCCCCCCCGGCCCATTACCAGTCCTAAACGCCCCATCGCCCAGTACCAGTCCTAACCACCCCCCCCCCATCAGCACACTTCCTTTATTAGCCCGACTAGAGCCCATTACCAGTCATAACCCCCCCCATCAGCCCATTTCCAGTCCTACCCCCCCACTTCCAGCCTTAGCCCCCTCCCCATAGTCAATTACCAGTCCTACCCCCCCATCAGCCCATTTCCAGTCTTAGCCCCCCCATAGCCCATTTACAGTCCTAACCCCCCCATCAGCCCATTTCCAGTCCTACCCCCCCCACTTCCAGCGTTAGCGCCCGCCGCTTAGCGCTTTACCAGTAGTTAACACCCGATCAGCCCACTTAGCCCCCCCATTGCCCATTACCAGTCCTAACACCCCCCCATGGCCCATTACCAGTCCTAACCACCCCCCCCATCAGCCCACTTCCAGTCTTAGCCCCCCCATAGCCCATTACCAGTCCTAACCCCCCCCCATCAGCCCATTTCCAGTCCTACCCCCCCACTTCCAGCCTTAGCCCCCTCCCCATAGTCAATTACCAGTCCTACCCCCCCATCAGCCCATTTCCAGTCTTAGCCCCCCCATAGCCCATTACCAGTCCTAACCCCCCCATCAGCCCATTTCCAGTCCTACCCCCCCCCCACTTCCAGCCTTAGCCCCCTCCCCATAGCCCATTACCAGTCCTAACCCCCCCCCTAAGCCCACTTCCAGTCTTATCCTCCCCCCCATGGCCCCTTTTCTGTCCTTGCCTCCCCCCACTTGTCCCATTTCCAGTCCTAACCCCCCCAGACCACTTAGCCCCCCCCCATGGCCCATTACCAGTCCTAGCCTCCCCCCCCATGGCCCATTACCAGTCCTAACCCCCCCCATATTAGCCCACTTTGCCCCCCCCATAGCCCATTACCCGTCCTAACCCCCCCCATCAGCCCACTTAGCCCCCCCCCATAGCCCATTACCAGTCCTAACCCCCCCCCCCATCAGCCCACTTCCAGTCTTAGCCTCCCCCCCATGGCCCATTACCAGTCCTAACCACCCCCCCCTGGCCCATTACCAGTCCTAACCACCCCCCCCCTGGCCCATTACCAGTCCTAACCAGCCCCCCCCGGCCCATTACCAGTCCTCACCACCCCCCCCCATCAGCCCACTTCCAGTTTAGCCTCCCCTCCCATAGCCCATTACCAGTCCTAACCACCACCCCCCTATCATTCCAAATTAAAATAATAAAAAAAACCAAACCGGCTGCTTCTGCCGCGGCAGCAGCAAGAGCTCTGCCGCGGGGCCCCCCCTGCCCGGCAGAGCCTCCGTGCATCCTCAGCAGCTTTCTTCATGTCCAAAACGCGGGCTTCTTTCAGAGCCGCGAGAGTTTCTTTTCTCGCGGCTCTCTTAATCCCGCGGGGCTGATGGGATTTCCCATCACCCTCGGCGGGATTAACAGAGCCTGCGAGAAAGGAAACTCTCGCGGCTCTGAAAGAAGCCCGCGTTTTGGACATGAAGAAAGCTGAAGATGCACGGAGGCTCTGCCGGGCAGGGGGGGGGCCCCGCGGCAGAGCTCTTGCTGCTGCCACGGCAGAGCTCTTGCTGCTGCCGCGGCAGAAGCAGCCGGTTTGGTTTTTTTTTTTAAAACTTGGGATGCTGAAGAATGTTTTTTGCGCGGGGCCCCCTGAAACGCGGGGCCCTGTGCAAAAAACATTCTTGCTCAATGGACGGGCCGGCCCTGCGGGGAGGTAGTAGGCATATTACTCTAAGGAGGTTAAGGGCCTTACAAAATGGGCTGCGGCAAGACCCCTGGTTGAGCGGAGGAGAGGTTTGGGGGGGGGGGGTTTCTGCAAGTTTTGGAGAGTCCGGGCAGAGCAGATGCTTGTGTGTCCTCAGCGGGAAATTCGCCTTGGTGGGGGCGCTTTCCTCGCATGGTTAAGGTGAGGAGGAGGTCGAGCTGACGGTTGGCGGAACCCGGCCCCATTATGGTTATCAAAAAAAAAAACAAAAAAAAAAAAAACCTACCCTGCAGTAATTCCGGCCGGGTCGTAACTCAGTTTACGGGGGTGTGCGCTGGACGATCGCATATTGTGGGGTAGGCTACGGGTCCTGCGCCTTAAGGATCGGATGGGGGGCAGCGGTGAAGGGGGCGGTTAGTTCGCAATGGCATGCTTATGGGCGGTGCCGTGGTCGTTTCGAGATTTCGTGCGTGCCGGCTATGGCTGGGGGGTAGGTGAGGGGCCGGACGAATGGTGTTCGGGGGCAGTGACTGGGTGATGGGTGGCAGTATCATCAGGGGGCTGTTGGGAGCTATTGTAATGCGGGGTAGAGTGGCAGTGCGAACAGGGTACGATGGAAACCCCGGGGCTGAGGAGTACCTATTAGCCCGGGAGCTTGAGTTCACGGAGATGGGGCTAGCCCCCGGGTGGCGAAGGGGTGGGCTTCATCGTCATTAGCGTTAACATTATCCCTGGCTCCCTGCGGGTGGGGTTGCCGAGACAGTGGGCGGTGTCAACTTCAGGAGTCCAGGGAATCCGCCAATGTATGTCGGACTCATGCGTAGGCGTGCGGATTTGGGGACCGGAGATGTCTGGGGATCGACTGTTCACAGGCCTGAAGGCTATTTTAGGCTGGGACCGCCAGTTATAGGTATGGGAATTCTGTCAGGGGAAGTGTGGCATGTGGACAGCTCATTGCAGGTTTGGCTTGAATCCGGCCTAACGCGGAATAGCCTTCCGGGAATTGTCCCCAGGTGGGGGTTGGAGTGTCAAGTGCCGCCATCGAGTAGTGTGGGGGAGTGATAAGGCACCAATAGGCGGTGGATTGAAGAGGTGTGAGCACGTTGCGTCGGATTGCGGGGGATGTGTCTTGCGTAGCCCAGCTGGTTCTGGCGGGGTGGTGGACGATCTTTCCTGTCCCCAAAAGGGGACGGTGGCGGACCAGAAAGGATGGGAGGTCCTGCAGGAATGAGGGCCCATTAGCCGAGAGCTGCGGGCATTCTGAGTAGATACAGGGTGGGGAGTGTTCGTGAACAATGCCTCTGGATGCCAGGCGGCCTCTTACACAGGGGCTACCGGGGCAGTGCTGCTCTGCTTTGCCCTGGAGGGATGTTAATGTATGCTGCCTCCCTATTCCGGGCAAGGATGCCTGTTGTAATTTCGGGGCATTCTATAGTTGGGGACTGTGGCGAGCTCCTGCACAGCTGGAGTGGTCGTGGTATGTAGAGTCGGCGGGCGGCAGTACATTGGAGATGGCAGCGGCAGCTGCGGCACGTTCATCCCACTTTAGGATGGGGACTCGTGGGGGGTCGGGGGTCGGGGAGGGGTTGCAGAGCGAAGGGCGTTAAGCAGCGGCGGAGGGGGTGCCAGGGTTTCGGGCTGGTGTAGGCTTCAGGGAGGTAGGGGGTCAAGTGATTTTCAAAGTTAGCCAGAGGCGGGACAAGAGGCCTAAGGTCAGTTGGCCGCGGGGTTATTCCGGCGTGGCGGGGTGGTTCGGGTGAGTCGGTGTGGACGGTCTGGACCTCGCTGCTCATGTTCTGGCGGGGAAGTCGTTTTATGGCTGGGGAGCGCGGCCGCAATTGGCTGCAGCCAATACCTTTGATTGGGGCACCATGAGCATCATGGAGTAAGATGGTTTAGCTCTGGTTACATGTTGGGGGGGCACCGACAGGGTAGGGGAGCGGCCTTCGGTGCCGGTTGCGGGGTACTATTGGCTGTGGTCGGCTATACAGTCAAGGGCTGTGGAATTATAATACAAAAAAAAATAAAAAAAAAATAAATAAAAATAAAAGTGTGTGGGGGGGGGGGGGAACGGCGGTGTGAATACGGCAGTGGTTAATAAGGCCTTCATGCGGTGCGAGCATGTGTGCAAGGTGGTCAGGGGTGGGTGAGTACTTCTCCTCTGGGGGTGTCGGTGTGCTCAGCGACCACTGGCAGGTGGGATTGGTCTGTGTAATTCGGCAGGGGGCGCACCTGGTTGCAGCTTGGTTGTGGGGGGGGGGGGCGGCTTCGGGACATTAATGTTGCCAGTGCTGGAGGAGGGATCCCGGAGGTGTCCGGGATCCGGAGCTCTAGGCCGCACTGGGGCCGGGGCAGGGTGCCTTCGACCTGACATTAATGTCCTCTGTGCCGGTGGCGGGATCCCGGAGGTTTCCGGGGTCCGGAGCCTTAGGCTATACTTGGGCCGGGGGCCGGGTGCCCCCGACCCGGACATCCCCTGGCTGACTTTTGCTAATTACATGGCGAGGTCGGGGAAAGGGGATTAGGAAGATTGCGGTTTGGAATGACCGCGGCTGAAGCGGAGGCAGGGTCACCTTGCTAATAGCATGGCTGGTGAGGCATTGCTCCGCTGGGGGTCACCTTGCTAATAGCATGGCTGGTGAGGCATTACTCCGCTGTTTGGATTGTTAAGAGGATTATTCTTGGACTGTAATGTTCGGTATGTTATAAAGTTAATAAAGCTGCGACCGGTGCTTTTTCCCAAGAGCGGTGTATGTGTGTATTCTGTGGGAAAGGAGGGTGGAGCTAAATGGGGGAGGGGGCTGGGGTGGACGGTTAGAGGGGCCCGGAGCACGGTGTCCGAGCTACCTCGGTTATCACTTATTCTTGGATAATTTTGGACCTGTAACATAGTCTCATATCTTAGCTATCCTATGTTTACCTCACTCCATGCACAATAATTTCCCCACCCTATTCTTTACAATGTTAAGTATCACGTTTTTTCTGTTGTTTAAAATAATTTAACCTGTTCTCAAATATGTTATGTATAGTTATCAGCCATGTTCTATGTAACGTTCTTAACATTCTTGTTCTCTGTACATGGCTGTGATTTGTAGATACAACAGCATTTATTTATTTAGCTGTATTTATATTCCGCTTTTCACCGGGTCAAAGCGGTCAATTGGGGGATACATTTAACACGAGAGGATATGACACACATACGTTAATACTTACAGGGAACATGGGCAATGGAGGGTTAAGTGGCTTGCCCAAGACCACAAGGAGTCGCAGTCCCTCCGGCCTGAGATTGCTGTCCCCAGGTGGGACTTGAACCCCCGGCCCTCCGGCCTGAAGTACCTTGTCCTAACCACTAGACCTCCTCCTCAACATATAAATGTTGTTAATAAATAAATAAATTTGAGCAATAGTGTGCAGTATTGAGCAACACTATTGATAATAATTCCCTGAAATAAAAAAAAGAACCCACAAAATTCACAAATAAATGAAAAAAAAACATAAATTACATGGAAAAGAAACAAAATGAACATTTTTGTCTATACACCCTTACTGATGATTGATTTCAACACATCAGTTGTGAGTCAAAAGAACAAACAAATATAGCTTCAAACCGGCTGTTTCGGTATTCTGCCGGTTTGAAGCTATATTTGTTTGCACTATTGGTCACATACTGATTATGCGCTTTTTATGTATGACTAGAAGTTTTATAATCCTTTCTACCCCCTGATGAAGGCGTAAGCCGAAACGCGTTGGGGTGTTCCATTAATAAAGTGCTAGTGACCCTTATCCTGCTCGCCCTTTGGTTCTTTCCCTGACCTCGCCATGTGAATAGCAAAGGCCAGCCAGGGCTTAACCGGGTCGGAGGCACCCTGCCCCCGCCCACATATGTAATAAAGGCTCCGGACCCCGGAGACCTCCGGGATCCCGCCAACACCCCCACCCAGCTGCAACACCCCTGCCAACAAACCCCCAAAGCCCCTTTTTTAACCCGGGGGGGGGGGAGGGCGGGTAGCCGGTCCACCGCTCGCCTGCCGCCCAGAAAGGAGGAACCGCCAGCCCCTTTCCCCTTTTAACCCCTCGGGCCACGGATTAATTTCATTGGCTCCGCTCCTCTCGGACCGCGGAGCCAATGAGTTTAAATGACGCGAGCGTCATTCACATGCGCCGCACGCATGCTCACCCCTTGCCCCCCCCCCCCATCAGCCTTCATAGCGGCAGGGTCCCGGCTCAGGGCCGATCACCCGGTTACCCTCGTCCTCCGGGACCCTGCCGGCGTCCTCTCCGTTCTTATGTTCTTTTATGTTCTTAACACTAACTACCTATGATAACCTATTATAACTCACCTTGAGCTTGCATTTAGAAAGATGAATAATTAAATCTAAAATCCTAATCCAAAATGCTTTCTACTATCCAATATATTTTTAAATTGGTCCCCCTCTGAATCATCTTTCTCCCCTTCAATCTGTTCAACACTCAGCTGAATGGCTTATCTTCCACCAGTGTCACTATGCTCCTGTAACCCCTCTTCTCATGTCACTTTACTGGCTTCCTATCCATTTCTGCATCCAGTTCAAGCTCCTCCTACTGATCTACAAATGCTTTCACTCTGTGGCTCCTCACTACCTTTCCTCTCTTATCTCACTCTACACCTCTCCTTGGGAACTCCATTCCTCTGGCAGATCCTTTTATCTGTGACATTTTCTGCCACTGCCAACTCCAGACTTCGTTCATTCCACCTTGCTGCTCCATATACCTGAAACAAACTACCTGAGTCAGTGCATTGGAGTTCTTTTCTAGCCCTATTCAAATCCAGGCAAAAAACCCCCACCTCTTTGAGGTTGCTTTTGGGTCCTGATGGTCCTTACCATACTCTAGTCCCCAGTTTTGTGATATTTTTCACCCTGATTAGTTTGTAAGCTCTGATGAGCAGGGAATGTGTCTTACATCTGTATGTACACCACTGTGTATGCCTTGTAGCGCTATGTTGTTGTTAGGTGCCATTGAGTCGGTGTCAACTCCTGGTGACCCTCTGGATAGTTGACCTAAATTTTCTTTAGTCTTCAGTCAAGCAGATCATTGTTGATAGAGTGGTATCCATAGCTGCTATTATTGTATCGATCCATCTCATTGCCGGTCTTCCTCTTTTATGATGACCTTCTACCTTGCCAAGAATTATGTCTTTCTCCAATAATTTCTCTCTTCGCATGATATGTCCAAAGTATGAAAGTCAAAGTCTTGTCATCTGAGCTTCTAAGGAACGCTTAGGTTTGATCTCCTCTAATACAGACTGGTTTGTTCTTTGGGCAGTCCACGGTATACAGAGTATTCATCACCAGCACTATAATTAAAAGACATCAATTTTCTTCCTGTCTATCTTTTTCACTATCCAACTTTTGCATCCATATGATGTCATTGAAAATACCATGGCCTGGACAAGTCAAATCATTGCATGGAGAGAGACATCTCTCTTCTTTAGGATTTTGTCTAGGTCCTTCCTAGCCATTCTATCAGGAGCAATATGTTGTCAGATTTCTTGACTGCTAGTCCTTTCTTTATTGAATGTTGATCCAAGTAAGTTAAATCTGTCAACTATTTCAATTTCTTCTCCATCAATGATGAACTTATTGATTTTTGCCAGTTGTCAGGATTTTTGTCTTCTTAACGTTAAGGTGTAGACCATTTTAAGACTATATTCCTTGATCTTGACAAGCGAATGTTTCAAATCGTCTTCACTTTCAGCTAGTAATGTGGTATCATCAGCATAGCAAAGGTTGTTGATGAGTCTTCCACTAATATTCATACCTTGGTTGTCTTCATACAGTCCTGCTTCTTTGATGATTTCTTCTGCATATAAATTAAAGAGGTAGGGGGAAATTATACAGCCTTGTCATACACCTTTGCTGATTTTAAAGCATTCTGCTGCATCACCTCCATTGGTTGCCACTTGACTTCTGGATATCCTTTAAGGTCCTCACCTTAACTCATAAAGCCATTTATCTCTCCACACCTGCCTACCTTTCGGACTTATTGACTTATCATACCCCTACACGCAGTCTTCGGTCCATTCATATTAACCGCCTTCACCTTCCAGCACCCTCCAAAGCTCATCTGCAATCTACCAGGAAATCGGCATTCTACTATTTAGGACCCTCTCTCTGGAACTCCCTCCCCACCAACCTCCGTACAGAAGAATCCTATCCCAAATTCCGTTCTCTCCTTAAGACTCATCTTTTCTCCCTAGCTTTTCCCCCTAAATTTTCTTTCTCTGTTTTCTGCCTGTGGACTGTCTGTTTATTCTGTCTTTACTTTCCTCCCTTCTATTATTTATTGTAATTTCTTTTTTTTTTTTTTATAACTATCGATTTTGTTTGTAAACCGCCTCGATGTTATGGGGGGCGGTATATTAAATGTGAAATAAACAATAAACAATAAACAATTCTGGAACTCTCTACCAAAACATATCAGCAGCAACGGAGATCCCTCGAAATTCAGAAAACAACTAAAAACCATCCTATTCCAGGAATACCTCGGACCAGAAATAAATACCCATCACTGACTATTCCTCAGCCCCCCTAATCATACCCTCGGATCTATTTATTGAGAGACTGATGTCCATTGTTTATGTCCTTTAATATCTGTACAGATCATTTAATGTTGGCCCCCCGGTGTCAGCCCCCACCCTAGAATTGATTATTGTCCCCCTCCCTTTAATGTTAAACCGCTTTGACCCGGTGAAAAGAAGGATATAAATACAGTTAAATAAATAAATTCTGTTTCTCCTAGTTCTGTTCGAACTGTTGCTTCTTGATCAATCTAAAGGTTGCGCTTGAGAACGATCAGGTGTTCTGGTATACCTATGCCCCTTAATGTGGCCCAGAGTTTCTCATGGTTTATACAGTCAAAGACCTTGCTGTAGTCAATAAAACACATATGGATATCCTTTTCGTATTCTTTTGTCTTTTCAAGGATCCATCTCACATCCGTGATTATGTCTCTAGTTCCTCGCCCTTTCCTGAACCCTGCTTACACTTCAGGCAGTTCTCATTCCAGGTATGGTTGTAGTCTCTGCTGAATGATCTTGAGTTGAATCTTGCTGGCATGTGGGATCAGAGTGATTGTGTGATAACTTCCACAATCAGTTGGGTCACTTTTCTTCAGTATTGGTATAAACACAGATCTTTTCTACTCAGTTGGCCATGAATTTGTCTTCCGAATTTCATGGCAGAGCCTTGTAAGTATGTTAAAAGTTTCATCTGATTGCTGTAATGCTTCAATGGGAATGCCATCAATGCCCAGTGCTTTGTTCTTTGATAACAATTAAACCATACCCCTTTTCAGTGAATAAAATAAATTAAGTCATGGAAAAACAAGTTCACTGATAAAGTCCCCTAACCAAATAGAAAAACTTTTTTTTGTCGGAGCGTACCGAGGGAGGACTGAAACAAGTTTTCATCCACTCCTGATGGTAAACTTCTTTTATTCATAAATAGGTTCTCCACCTAAAATCTCCATTAACTTTAAAACCCGCCACTTATCTGAAACGCGTGTCGATAGAAACACAGGTCATTTTCACCATTGCCATTCATCAAGGATCAAACACACGATGTGCACGTTTCGGGAGTTAATCCCTGTCTCAAGTGCCTCAACTGCCATAGTGATATGCAACTGTGACAAAAACGCCATCCCACGGTCTGTATGAGGTCTCAACATTAATGTGATTGGCTGAAACAAAATGCTTATAAAAGGAGAACCTCCAATGAAATGAGGAAACACCCCACTCCTAGGGGAATCCCTATTTTCATTGGTTGAATTGGATAAACTCATGATATCACAGATATAGTCATAAAAGGCTAGCCCAGTTAATCTCCCGGTTAAGGCCATTGGGATGCATAGTGTTGATAGTAAATATCCAACATTGCTCCAGCCATTGAAGCCTGTTAATCCTGTCCCCGCCCCGCGGATCATAGGGACGTGATCTATACTCATCCACTGTAATTGTATCTTTCCCTCTGCTTGGAAGTCTGCTATAGTCCACCTTCTCTTAAAACAGCCTTCTTTGGATCCTTCTGAGCCTGCCCATTGACGGCCTGTATCAAATCTCCCTTTTCTGGCCAAGCTGCTCGAACGTTTTGTTTTCCTACAACTTAATTCCCATGTTGAAGCAACTAACTCTCTGCATCCTCGACAAGCAGGTTTTTGTTCGGGTCATAGCACCGAGACGGTCCTCTTGGCCGTGCTAAATGAAATTCATGTCGCTCATGACCGTGGCGACATCACCCTTATTGTGTCTTTGGATTTGTCTGCCGCTTTTGATTTAGTGGATCATAAAACTCTTCTCTCCCGCTTGTACGATTCTGGTATACATGGTATTGTGTGGAACTGGTTTCGTTCCTTTCTCACAGCCCGTTCTTTTTCTGTATTTGTCAATAATCAGTCTTCTTCTTCCTTGTCTCTTCCCTGTGGGGTCCCACAGGGTTCTGTTCTTTCCCCACTATTGTTTAATATTTTTCTTTCTCCACTTCCACTCTTGATTCAATAGTTCCCTGTTTCTACATATATATATGCTGATGATATCATTTTTCTTTTTCACACCTCACCTGCTCAGTTGGACCTTTCTCAGTTGAACCAGTGTCTTTCCCGTGTTGCGTCCTGGCTTTCCTCTATTTTTTTTTTACACTTAAATCCCTCTAAGTCTACTGCAGTGTGGGTTTCCCTAAGTGGTTCCTGTCCAACTTTAGCACCTTCAATTGATCAGACTCCGATTCCTCTCGTCACTTCTTTCCGCTATCTGGGGGTAGTCTTAGATTCCTCCCTCTCATTTCATGCCCATAGTTCAAATCTTACCCGTCACTCTTTTGCAGCATTACGTCGAATCAGAGCTGTTCATTCTTTTCTTCCCCCTAGTTCCTTGGTCACTTTGGTGTTGGCACTAATCACTAGTAGACTGGATTATTGTAATGTCCTTTTGGCTAATTTGCCTGCTTATCAATTGCAACGTCTTCAACTGATACAGAATACCGCTGCTCGTCTCATTACATTTGCCCATTGTTTTGACCATGTTTCCCCTATTCTCTATCATCTTCACTGGTTGCCCCTTCGTTTCTGGTTTCAATACAAATTTCTCATTTTGGCACATAAAGCTATTCATACATCTACTCCATTATATTTATACAATCTCATTTCCCTCCATATGCCTTACCGTCAGTTGCGTTCCGTGCATGCTAACCGTTTGTGTTTACCGTCACCATCTCAGGCTCATCTAGAACAAACCCACCATGCAGCTTTCTTTTTCCTTAGCCCTGTCCTTTGGAACGCCCTTCCTTCTTCCCTCCGTCTAGAATCTTCCTACTCAAAGTTTAAAGATTTATTAAAAACCCATCTATTTCAACAAGCTTTTGATTTGCCCACCACCCTCCCTTCCTGAGTTTGGTTTGTTGTGTTTGTAGTATTCTATTGTTTGTTTGCACTATCCTATCTTTTTATTATGGTGTTCTTTTTCTTTTAGTTAGGGAGCGTAGTCTTTTAAATTATTGTAAACCGCTTATATGTCCTGACCAAAGCGGTATATCAAGTTTGGCAATAAAGATAAAGATAAATGCATGCTGGTGAAACATACAATGATCCACCACAGGAGCTGATTGGATCTGCTGATGTAGGCGGGAGGCGTGTTCACCAAGCCTTTTTTTTGATAGGGTGAATCGTCCTTCCCACATAAGACAGATTACACGGACAAAGTAGAATATATACCACAAAAGAGGATACACAAGTGGTGTCCAATGGCAGGTGTATGTCTGAGCTGTAATCGGGTGTTGCCAGACAACTCCCGTAATTGTGGCCGAACAATAGCTACAGTTGTTGCAAGGGCTATGACCCCTGGAAGGCTGCACTGGGTCAATCGATCTATCAATCGGCGAGGTAGATTTAACTAAATGATCACGTAGATTGGAACCTCTAGAAAACGCGATCATCAAAGTATTATCAAAACAGGAGTGTAAATACAGCATTGGCCAATGGTTATGAAGGATCCACACAAGTTCCATGCTGCGGTCAGTATATGGTGTAACCCCCACTACAGATTCAGGTGATTGTGATTTCGCCGCTAAAAATTCCTGATCCACCAGCCATTCACGCTGCACATGATAAGCTCGGTGATAGGCACGATCTACTACTTGAGTAGGGTAGCCTCTGACGAGGAGTCGATGTTTTAAATCAAAAGTGTGCTGTTTAAATTCAGTCAAGGAACAACACAATCGGCATAAACGAAGAAATTGGCCAAATGGTAGTCCACTGCGAAGGGGACCCGGATAAAAGCTACGATAACTTAACAAACTATTCCGTTGTACAGATTTTCTAAAAAGGGTAATTCACCTGTTTCAATAAAAACGGTCATGTCCAGGAATTCAATTTTCAGTGAGTTAATATGAAAATCTCATTAGCAAGGCATTGGGATGTAGCAGGGAGCTATTCGTGGCACAGAATTGGGCCCTTAGCAAGTGGATGGATGTCCTCGGGTCCAACAGGAGCATAAATGGAACAAAGCTGCGTGAAGATGGTGAGGACTGTTAAAGGTACCATCCATAATCCAATACGGTGCCCTGCTTAATTTCTGGACATTGAATACCATTGTAAAAAGAAGGAGTTTATCTGATCCAATGTCTGAGTTCATTGCCAGAAAAATGTCACTGTTTAGAGTCTGTATGAATGGGGGAAATCACTAAATCTTCCAATATGGACAGTTCAATATATTTTTCTTTCCGGACTCATTTCACTGTTTTCTTCAGAGACGCTACTGAGGTCAGATAAGGCTTCACTGCCAGATCTATCTCTGCCAGCGCTATTTGGATGATCTGTGCTGGGCTGTCATTATTGATTGAAGCTATTTGTTTCATTGTAGCCTTCAGTTTAGCTATTTCTTGTCAGCTCACATCTGCAGCACGAATAGGATGATAAACAAATTTCTGTAGCTGATGACTGCCATTTACCATCAACGTTACCGCTGATCTGTTGTATTCTCTGTTCTCACAGCTCCAGTAGTACGCAATTTCACAAGTAGTCTTTCTTGGTTCCTTTCATCTCAGGCATAACAAATAACCTCTAAAAGCTAACCTTTCTCTCCCCTTCTCAGATTCAACACCATCGCAAAATTTAATTTCCTCATTTTATAAATTTATTGATTTTAATTAAGTCTATATCAAACTGGACTTGATAGACTTATGCCACATGTCAGGATCCCATTGGCCCATTCTCAGGAGTCAATACACTATGCAAGATTTCTATTGGCCATTGTCTCCATTGACCTCATATTGGTCTGGTCTAGGATGTCATGTTGGTCTGGTCTGTCCATAACACAATCTGTCCCAGTAGACCAATTGTACATTAGACAAATTTTCCATTAGATGAATTGTCCCGTTAGACGAATTGTACATTAGACCAATTTTCCATTAGACAAATTTAGACCAATTGTCTGTTAGACCAATTGTCATTAGACCAATTGTCCATTAGATCAACTGTAATTAGACCAACTGTCATACCTGTTTGTATGCCATTCAGCCACAGCCATAAGAGCCCAAAACCACACATGACACAAAAAAGGAAGACTCCAGCAATGCTTTCAACCGTACATGCTGGAAAAGTCAGATCTAGCAGACAGCAAATCACAAACATGGGCTTAACAGTGAGACAAGACTAATATTGAAACACAAAATTTTTAAATGGCTGATGCAATCAAAATTAGTCCATTGTCAGATAGCAAGTAAACCATCCTCTATGCTTATAGTGATCCAATATTTGAAATCAAGAGGAAAACTCAAAGTGAAACGTTCACGTCATTTCTGCTGGACAAGTCTCCATAGCTGAACTCTTCCCTTTGACTGAGTTCAGGTAATGCCAGAGTGCAGTGGTGTCTTCAAAGGTCCTAGTTATGTATGGTAATAAACATCCAGGCAGGGTAAAACAGCACAAACTGGACCCCAAGGGATTTCAAGTGATCTTGCTGTGATAACAGGTCTTTCACATTTGGACTGTTGCTTTATGCAGATCTGGAAAGATCATGATCATGGAAACCTCATTCAACAAATAAGCCTTTAATCTGGCCTTCTGGAATGTTGCCAAAGCCTGAGGGTCACATAAAACCCGAAGGACAAAAGGCCTCAGGACTTCACCACTTCCATTTGAGATGATGGTGTCTGATGCAACTTCTTTATTTCAAAATGGTGATCAAATTGCAGATCAAGCAGTTTAGGTAGAAAAGTCTCTAGAAATACAATTATATTCTTCTGTATCCTCATGAAGTCCCTAAATTAGGAAGTTATTCTGACAAGAATGATTATTATGATCTTCAAAATCCCTCTGCAGCATTAGTATGGATTTAAGCTTCCACTGCACTAAAGATCTGATTGCAATTCACCTTGGAAAGGTGTGAGCTAAATTTTAAATACTAGCATTTGCCGCACACAGTGTAAGTATATCAGTAGCATTTTGTGTCTTACTTAGCTGTTCTTTAATATTAATGATTTCTCCTCTAAGATCCATCAGTGCTGTCACATTGAACTTCATGATATCCCTCAAAGAAAACAATTCCTCCATTATAGCATGGAGTCATCTCAGTTTCTTTTACGGGTGCCATTTTGTGGCATATCCAATTTCGGGTGCTTAGAGACTGGGGATCTTTGGTGTGATTCAAATCCATCTTCATAGATTTACCAACATGAGATAACATTTCTAGTATGATTTAGAGCCACTATCAAATTGTAAAAGACTGCAAGCCAGTGATAATGCAGCAGGATCTCTGGAGCTCACAAATCAGCAAACATCCTTGTCAATGCTCTCTGGCACCTCCAGAGGTGGGACTGTTAATTAAAGATGTGATCCCTAGTTTTCTAGGGGATACTCATGGAAAAGGGAATAGTGGCCTTGAATTGGGTAAGTGACAAGTTGAATGATCAATTGACAATTCCTCTGGAAATTAGAGACAAAATATAATAAGAAATCTAGATAGTTTCAAGCTGGGCTGTGATTGATAAGACATCAAGCCAGACATTGAGAGAGAAAGTGGATGGTCTAGATCCATAGAGGATAAAGAAGGCCGTAGGACGTATAATAGGCTATAGTACCAAAGGGTAAAAGAGACAAAGAAAGACTATGTTGCTAAACAGTTGGCTGAAGTTGAGAGCAGATCCTGGCAATTATTTTTTTTATACTGAAATATATTACAGAGTCTGATAAAGAGTATTTTATTTATTAGATATCTAAACATACTCCAAGCAGGAAACACTTGTCAAGCATCAAGTCTGAACAGAAAAAAACAACAAAACATTAGCAGATTTAGCAGGAACTGAAAAAGTTAACTCACTTGATGTACAATCTGTAAAATAAGAGAAGACTGAGTCCTGAAAAAGAGAGAAAAGCTAAAGGAAATAATGCTGGAGAAATAGTGCAGACCACTAACCCAACTTGAAGGCATTATGAATCATGAGTAGGCTCAGCAGGGACCTAAACCATCTCTTATCACATAGAATAGAGTTGCTTCAACCCCTGGGGGCCCTAGGCAAATGTTTGCAAATGGACACCCCCCCCCCCCTTCTGTTTGCTCAATCGGAGGGGGTTGTAAGCATGAATGGTACCACAGCACTGGAAGAGAAGGTAACTCTAGTGTTGTGGTGCCTTTTCCTTGCCATGGAAACTTAAGAAAAAAGAAAGCTTCTATCTGAAGTACCCTAGGAAGTTTTCATTGAGGGGGATGGAAGCAGGAACAGTGATGCAATGCCGAAGTATATGGTAAGCGCTGCATCACTGTTTAGAATAATTGCCACCACTGCAGAGATCGAGTGACAATGGCATCAATGGGACACCCTCCAATCATTGGCGTTCTAGGCAGGGTCAACTCAAAGGTTTCTGCCATCCCAGGCAGAAACCCTGGCCTTGTCAACCCCCATCACTGAACCACCCCTGCTATCCCCCACTGCTGCTGATTCTGTCTTGGGGGAGGTAGGGTCGGTGCCGTGATGACAGCAGCAGTTTTTAAAGTTGTGTTGGAGGGGGATCAGAAGCAGCAGGTCATGTATGCCAAAGCACATGGCCTGTCGCAGGCAACAAATCTGCCCACCCTGATCAGCCACCCTAGGCAGCCGCCTAGCTCACCTAGTTGACAGGCCAGCCCTGGCTCTAGGCACCTGCCTAGTTCAACTAATCATAGGGGCAGCCCTGCTCATATATCCAACTTTTTTCAGTTTATCCTAACTTTCCTTAAACTGCACATTTAGATTTTTAGTCGCAGCAGAATTGGCAGCAACAAGAGCAGATAAGTTGTTTAGCATATGATATATGAGTTAATCTCTTTAGAATAGGAAGTGGATGAGTTTTATTTACATTTTCATTATTTTATGAATGATATCCATATTGTGTCTACCGAACAAGAGAGGCTTATCTCTACTTCGAACAGTTGTCAGGATATGTTGGTTCAATGGTGTTTAGCTATTTAATTCTCAAGAAAAAACAATGTGTTTTATGTATAACCGAGGTAAACAGGAAGTGCTGTAAAAATGATTGATATGCTAAGGAGTAAGGGTATGCAGGTAGATTCTCACTATAGCATCTCAAACTTCAGGGACGAACTATTATGCTTAACCAGTTCAGGATGATTCAGCAGTTGAGATCACGTCGGTGCAGAAGGATGTATTGTTCATGCAACTGTGACTAGCTGGCTGGACTACTGTAATTCTTTATATCGGCTGCTGAAAAACAACAGGACCATCTGCTTCTGCATTATTATTTTTTTCATATTTGTCTATATGGCCATCAGCAAATATTTTACAAATGATAGGTAATCGCATGCTATTTTTTTTCTTCTCGGAATATCTGTTCTTACTTGCCTTTTTGTGGGCATAGTTTACCTACATTTTAATCGCATTCATTGTAAAACTGTGGGTTCAAATATTAATTCCTATACTATTAGATAATAAGGTAGATGTAGACTTTTACAGCTAATAATGTTGAAAGCGAAGTTCCCAAATTGTACCGCAATTGTTCGATGAGACACGTAGTGGCGCTATTGGACAAAGATATGTTGAAACTACCACGGTTTTGATTCTTTGCTAATTGTTTTCCCTAAGAGTATTGCTATGGAAAGAGGAAGGGAAAGAGGAACGGTCAGAACAGAGGTTTCAAATAAATGCCTCTATACAATTCATAGGAATCTAAACTGCATCTGAAATCTGTATCGTCAGCTGAAATTTTACTCTCTGGTGAACTAAGGCGTTCCTGGAAATGTTTAGAGGTCGCTGTTTCTGTCCACCGTCTGAGAATGGCGTATACAAGATGGAGACCTCCACTCTACAAAGGCAAGCCATGGTTTCTCTTATTTTCCTTTGCGTGACAAATGCAGTATCTGAAACACTTCAGTATTCCATAGCTGAAGAAATGCAGGTCGGGTCGTTTGTGACTAACATTGCAAGTGATCTAAGATTGGATATTAGAAAACTGTCTACAGTCCGAAAGGCTCGAATAATGTCTGAGAGCAGCACGCATTATTTTCAGATGGACATAAATTCTGGCGAGTTAACAATAAAGCAAAAAAATAGACCGTGGAGAGTTGTGCGGGCGGGCTGCCCTCTGCGTGTTGCATTTGGAATTGGTTTTGGAAAATCCAATGCAGTTTCATCGAGCTGAGGTACAGGTAAAGGTATCAACGACAATCCCCCCCCCCCCCCCCCCCATATTCCTGAATAAACAGCTGGTTTTAAAAATCAATGAAATGTGGCAACCAAAGACTCGTTTTCCATTGGAAAGAGCTCTGGGTGCAGATATAGGTGTTCACCATGTGCAAAATTACACGATTAGTCCGAATGAAAATTTCCGGCTGGATGTCCACAAGAGCAGCGACGGCATCAAGTACGCAGAGCTGGTGTTGGAAAAACAGTTAGATCGTGAAGAGCAACATGAAGTTAATTTAATACTCACTGCTATAGATGGCGGTCTACCACCGAAATCCGGTACCGCTCAAATAAAGATTTTCGTTTTGGATGCCAATGACAATTTCCCTCAGTTCAGCCAATTAGTGTATAAGGTTCGGTTAAAGGAAAAACAGTGGCGCAAAATTTCTTAGTCGCCAAAGTTGAAGCCACTGATAAGGACCAGGACTCATATGGAGAAGTAACCTATTCATTCAGCCAGGTATCTGAGGACGTCCTTAAACTCTTCAAGCTAAATCAGTCCACTGGCGAAATAACTGTCCGGGGTTTCATTGACTTTGAAGAAACGAGAATGCACGAAATGAACATTCAAGCCCTAGACGGCGGCGGGTTATCGGCACTTTCTAAAGTCCTTGTGGAGGTTCTGGATGTTAATGACAATTCACCTGAGCTGATAATTAGATCAATTACTAGCCCAATACCCGAAGACTCTTTGCCGGGTACAGTCCTCGCTCTTTTCAATGTGAGGGACCGAGACTCCAAAGAGAACGGGAAAACTGTATGTTCAATTGAAGGCAACACTCCTTTCTCCTTAAAATCCAGCTTCAAGAACTATTATTCACTGGTCACAGAAACTGCTTTAGACCGAGAGCAAATATCAGACTATGAAATAATCATTATTGCAAGAGATTGCGGATCTCCAAGTCTAAGCTTCCAGGAAACAGTCGCGGTGCAAATATCGGACATTAATGACAATCCTCCTCTGTTTAATCAACATTCATACATAATCCATATTAGGGAAATCAATGATCCGTCCTTATTGATTGGCGCCATAAGTGCTGTTGATTTCGACTATGAGAAAAATGCTGAAATTACCTGTTCCTTATTGCCCAGCTCCATAGGGGGGATTTCCATGGCCTCTTATGTTTCCATCAATCCAGAAAAGGAAACATCTATGCTCTGCAATCCTTAGACTATGAAAAGATTCGAGACTTCAGGATGGTCGTGAGAGCAACAGATGGAGGTTCCCCTGCATTAAGCAGCAATGTCAGCGTTCGGTTTTCTGTCATTGATGAAAATGCTAATTCCCCCGTCGTTCTGTATCCTTTACAGGACAACACTTCTCTTTCTGGTGACCTGGTACCCAGATCGGCACAGGCTGGCTACCTTGTCACTAAGGTGGTGGCAGTGGATGGAGATTCGGGCCAGAATACCTGGCTCCCCTACCAACTACAAAAATCCACAGATCCCAGTCTATTTAATGTAGCTGAACCCAACGGAGAGATAAGGACCAGCAGACCAATAACGGAGCGAGACGCTATGAAACAAAAACTTGCCATCGTTGTTGGAGACAATGGAAAACCACCTTTGTCCACCACCGCAGTATTAAATATACTTATAGTTGACGGGTTTTCAGAACCCTACCTGCAGTTTTCGGATTTATATAGATAGAGAAGCTGTACAAGATAGTAAGCTAACTATGTATTTAGTGTTCGCATTAGCTTTGATTTCATTTATTTTTCTGGTTTCTGTTGTGGTATTTATCGTTTTCAAGATAATGAAAACATCAAGATCTCAAGAGAAATGTGTTTCAACCTTTGGGATCTCCACTGGTGATAGAAATATACCAAATAATTTAGTTGATATAAGCAGGACTGATACTTTTCCTCAATCTTATCGTTATGAGGTGTGCTTAAGAACAGAATCAGGTAGCAGTGAATTTAAATTTCTTCGACCCTTGCTGCCAAATTTTCATGATCACAATGGACCTATTGATGTAAACGCTGGGATCAGCCCTAACTCTCAGATGCTATCTAATCCAGTGGATCAGGAAGACCCTGTGATGGAGGTGACCAAATATTTATTTGCAATAACACTGCAGCTCCACAATAAATTGTTTCTCTATCTGTATCTTAA
This sequence comes from Ichthyophis bannanicus, assembly GCA_033557465.1. Taxonomy (NCBI): domain Eukaryota; kingdom Metazoa; phylum Chordata; class Amphibia; order Gymnophiona; family Ichthyophiidae; genus Ichthyophis; species Ichthyophis bannanicus. The sequence continues at coordinate 87,054,141 of CM066050.1, read as the reverse complement.
GAAATGACTAGTGACATTTTAATAATAATTTAATTAATGACTATCTGTGAAAGGATCATATCTTTTCCTTTTCATTGTCTTTATGCCCAATGTTATCGCCAAACTTCCTGGGAGTTTTCTACCGGGGCTTCCGCTGATAAGGGAAGCTGCTGCGATATCGCACTTTCAGGTAGGGGATACGAGGGTTGCTATTTATATTTCTGGCCTTAGCAACAGTAAGTGTTGCCAGGCGCCATCCAATGGTTCCATTGGAGCACTGACATTGTTGAACATAACCTTATTCATAACATTTTATCATTTGAGCGCGATTTGTTGTTTACAGTAACTTGAAAAATTCATCTCGGGCGAAAAATGGAATTAACTCGTGAACATTTTCGTGTGATTATTTTTCATAACTTTCGACGTGGATTATCAAGACAAGAGTGCATCGATGAACTTAATTTTTTATATGGCGATAAAGCACCATCCTACAGCACTGTAAAAAACTGGTATAACAAATTCAATCGTGGCCGACGTTCGCTCCAGGACGAATTCCGTCAGGGTCATCCAAAATTGGTTGTTGTGCCAGAAAATATCGATACTGTGTGTGAACTGATAAAGCAAGACCGTCATGTGACATACCGTGAGATTGAGGCATCTTTGGGCATTAGTATGACAAGCATCAATAAGATATTGCATGATCATTTGGCCGTAAAAAAAATTTGTTCATGTTGGATCCCGCATAATCTGACAAACGCTCAAAAGAAGGCTCGTGTCGATTGGTGCAAGGAAATGTTGAAAAAATACGTTCAAGGTGCATCAAAGACTGTGTATAACATCTACACAGGTGACGAATCATGGATCTATGCATATAAGCCCGAAACAAAACAGCAATCGACTGTATGGGTCTTCCAAGATGAGCCAAATCCAACAAAAGTTGTTCACGGAAGAAGCACATTGAAGCAAATGGTTGCCTGTTTCTTCGGCATTACCGGTCATGTGGCGACAGTGCCATTAGAGCAAACGTAGGAAGGTCAATTCTGAATGGTACACGACCATTTGTTTACCAGAAGTCGTCTGAGAAATTCGGAAAAAGTTGAAGAAGAGGCAAATAATTCTTCATCATGACAATGCGAGCTCTCACACATCGGCTCAAACAAAGGAATTTTTGACCGGCCAAAACATCGAATTGATGGGTCATCCACCGTACAGCCCTGATTTGGCACCCAATGACTTCTTTTTATTCCTGCACATCAAAAACAAATTACGTGGTCAACGATTTTCAACACCCGAAGATGCGGTTGATGCATTCAAAACGCATGTTTTGGAGTTACCTCAATCGGAGTGGAAAAAGTGCTTCGAAAATTGGTTCAAACACATGCAAAAGTGTATTGATCTTCATGGAGAATATTTTGAAAAACAATAAAACCAATTTTGATCATAAATATTTGTTTTTTTCATTATTAGGCCAGAAATATAAATAGCAACCCTCTTATCTCATGCAGCGCTCCCAGAGGAAAGTTGCACATACAGGTGTGGTCAACATTATCAGCACCCTTGCACTGTAGATGTGTTGTGCATAATATCTTGAGAAATAAATGGCAATATTCCAACTGTATGTCATCATGATATTTTAATAGTATGTTCAAAGATATACAGCAAAAAAGATGTCTGTGCACCTAAGACTAGTAATTTCTGAGAAAAATAACTAAATGTGACCTGGACAGGATTATTGGCACCCTTGACTAATATTTGGTTACACAAACCTTGGCACTGATGACAGCCTCCAAACCTTTCCTGAAGCAACCTATAAGTTTTGTGCATCTGTCTGCTGGTAGTTTCTTCCACTCTTCAACTGCGATTTGTTCCAGCTCATGAATGTTTCCAGGATTTCTTTTATCAGTGGCAGATTTCAGCTCTTTCCAAAGAGCCCCATAACATTAAGGAACCTCCACCATATTTAACTGTAGGAAAGGTATTTTTTTCCTTATAAACTTAATTTCCTCCACTGTAAATGTATTGCTGGTCTGCATTGGTAAAGCACTCAAGTTTGGTTTCATCTGTCCACAGAATATTTTCTCAAGGTGAGTTTGGGCAAAGACCAGGTGGTTTCTCAAGGTGGGTTTGGACAAAGATCAGGCTTGCCTTTCTATGTCTATCTTTGAGCAGAGGGATCCTAATTGACCTTTGTTCATGAAGTCCTTGTTTGTTTAATGTGTGGTGTATGATGCAGGTTGAAACCACAACTCCAGATTGCTCCAGGTCAACCATTAGCTCTTTGGTTATTGTATATGCTATTTTTTCCAACAGTTTACACTAACCTTCAAAGAATTCTTGGATTAATTTTCATCTTTCCTCTAGGTCCTGGGAGCTTCTTGACAGTTCCATGAGCAGAAAGCTTCATAATAACTTTGTGAACTGTAGACACAGGAATCCCAAGGTCTTTGGAGATGGCCTTGTACCCCTTTGAAGTTTGATGTTTGGTGATAATGGCTTTTCTGATGGTCTCACGCAGCTCTCTTGTTGTCACCATTGTGAAAATGTAACAGGGAGTGAATGTGGCCATTTTAAACATTAGAGCCATCATTCATTGGTTGATTCAAGTCATGTGAGTACTGACAATTGATCACAGGTGCATCTAATTTTACTGCAATGGAAATGTGGTTCTTCTGTTCAAATTGATTTGAATTGTTTATAAGGGAGCCAACAATCATGTCCTTTAGTTAAAGATCTCAAAACCAGAGGAGTAGAATAATCAATACTTAATCAAACAAACTCACTCTGGGTCTGAAACATGATGTCATGTCTGTGGTGATTTGAATGCTTTTTGGCATATTGTAAGGTATTTCATTCAACAAATGAGACCGATGAATGACAGCACTTTAAGAAATGGGGGATTTATCCCTTTAACATACTCTTATAGCGGAGATCTGATGGTTTCTCTGTTGTTTGTTGTTTGTAACCAGCTATATGGTTTAAGTTGTATGTGTGCATGAAAGTTTGAGAGTGAATTATCATGTCCTGGCAATGTCCCAGTTTTTATACTATCTCCTTTTTTTAAATTGGTCTTGTTTTATTTCATTCTTGAATGTGTAAAATATGTGTGCATATATAGTCCAAAGCCATTTCACTGGCCACTTTTGTTTAGGAGATATTGGACATTGAGGGGTTGAACTGCAAGGGTGCCAATAATGTTGACCACAACTGTAGGTGCTAACAAGATTACATTGGGCCTATCTTTACACAATATGCAAGTTAGGTGTCCTCTGGCACTAAGGGGCATGTTTGCTAAGCTCCAGGCCAGTATGGCCCATGCAGGCTTCATTACCAGCATACAGCTTTGGCCAAATTGTATGGGGGGTGTACATCCATCGCCCTGCAGTTACCATGCTGTAGTGAGGAAAACCTGTGATGGATGCAACTAATGCTATTCATTCAGGTGGTCTTAATTGCAACTATGTTACCTGTGCTGAGCGCAGGCCAAAAATACCCACAAAAGCTGGTCCATACCAGAAACACCCCCATGCTGCCCCGACGCACACTATCAGAGTAGTATAGGGTTTTTAGTGCCAGGCCCCTTACTACTCTTTCATATGGCACCCAAACCATGCACTAATCCCTGAGCTACCAGGTAGTGCTGTTTAGTAAACATGCCACTTGGTTTGGGCAGAGCTGGCACAGAGTTGTGATGCCTCCCATACTTTATAAAATATTTGTGCAGGTGTACAGATTGCACGCATATATTCCTTCTTCAGAGCAAGAGTAAATTTGTGCAGTAGTGCAGATCATTGTACAAGCCTATTTTATAAAGGCATATAGGTGCCAATGTCCCCCTTATAAAATATCACATCAAAAAGATCCTGATATACTCAAATACTGAATTACTCACAGATGAATACAAAATCTACTGGGCTAAACATATTTGATACATTCAACATCTTAAAAATGTTATCAGAGAAGACAAAATATCAGTATCTATGGTGCAATTTTTAAACTTTTTAACTTTAAAAAATACTGCTCTGATGTGTTTTCCAGAGAGGTTTAAAAACTGGACATAGAAAGGATATATTGATATGCTGATTGATGATATGCAAGCAGATGAAAAGTGATTGATATGCAAGCAGATGAAAAGTGACCTGGTGTGGGAAGATATGCAAACAGATTGAAATATTGGACAATGGAAGACATTGAAATATAGGACAACAGACTGAATTGTACAGTACAACTGAAAAGATGAATTGTTTTTTTTAAGTCACTTACTACTTATATAAAAAAGGAATGGAGTACAGTTTTGTAGTCACTAAATATATAGTGCACATCAACATGGACCTATGATTAGGTGACTTCAAACAGGAAGGCAAGTTCTTTGAAATCACTGCCCTTTTCAGGTGTTAGGTCCCTCAATTCCCACCCACCCCATGTGAGAATTTTTGCTATATAGTGTGACGTGCCCCGGTCGCACAGCACCCCCTGGTGGCGGCGTAGTGGTTCCACCGAAGGGCTGGGACCGGGGGTCACCAAGATGTTTGTGATCAGGGTTGGCCAGGTGCGAGGGTCAAGGGCCAGAGCCTTGTGCCAGCCTCGTTGCCAACTCCCAAAGAGACTACAGTCTTGCACAAAAGTGGAGGGAAAAGAAAAAGGCTTTATTTTCCCCTTTTAGCACTAAGGGTTCATAACATAGGATAAACACTCCGGTACGTAGCAAAACAAGTCTTTACAGCAGATTTTGAAAGTAAGAGATGGAATAACCAAAAACTGTTAACTTTACAGTGTCAAAAAACATCCAATAGCAAATTACTTCATTCACTCAATGAGCTCTGGAACGCTTCTATATCACTTCCAGCACAGTATATACATTCCATAGGACTATCAATGTCCTCCTGCACAGATTCCACCTGCATGGCCTCCTCTGACTGCTCTGAGGGATCAAGGTAAGTGTCCTTCATGTGAGTTCGTCTCACTGCTTCCCAAGGCTTGGCAGTTTGTTTGGGCCCACGGTTCAGCGTGGTGGAATACCAAAATGGCATTTCTTGCTCTAGGGGTTTAAAAACATTCTCTCTATAATGTTTTCCTCTAAAAGTTCTTTTCTTGCTCAAACTATCTTTTAACTTTTGCTTTGGCTCTTGTTTTAGATAAGGAGAACCACCTTCCCAGGATTCTTCTCTTAGCTTGACTTCAGGCACACAATAACAAAGGTTAAAAGCTTTACCTTTAGGTTTCCGTTTGGTTCTCTGGGGTGAGGCTGGAGGCCTACCTTGGCTGCTGCCTTCAGTATCAGTGCTCTCAGGTATATTCCTCCTGCTCTCCCAGTCTTTCCTCCTCTGGCCTTTGAGGCCTGTTCTCTTGTGGGCTTCAGGGCCTGGTCTGGCTTGGCTTTGGCCTTCTCGGCCTGTCCTCTCACTTACAGGACTGGTTCTCCTTTCCCAGCCTGTCCTTTTACTCAGGCTTGCTTGCGGCCTAGATCCCACTCTTGGGCTAGTACCTTCATAGCATCTCTTTGGTCCTTCTCTGGAACACGCATTCGCTTGGTCTCTCCCAACTGGTGAGGGTGATCTTTCCACAGCAGACGAGGTTTTAGCAGCTGAGCTTCTTGCAGGTAAGCTCCTAGCAGATAAGCTTCCTTCTGACTCTTGCTTGCTTCCTCTTAAATGTGAGCTTTTGGAACATGAGTCCTGCCCACTAGGGCGTGGTTCTGTGGTCTCTGTCCTAGCTCTCCTGCTCCCTCTAGGTGAATCCTCTGGAAATTGCAGGCAATTTCTTTTTCTTTCAGACTTCAAAACTATTTTTCTCTCCAGAAGAGGGTCCGCTGTATCACAATAGGGCACCTCACCAATTACATTTTTAGCAAAGATAACAGATTCTTTATGGGTTGGCAGGAAAAATCTAAGAGGTAAACAGTTCCATATTTGGATATTTACTAAAAACAAACAATTTCATATCCTTGAAGGAGCTTTCATTAGATAATTTTAAACAGGAACACATTAAACAAAAACCTCAGATGCACAATATCAGAATTTAGTAGTATAAAATAATAGCTAGCAAGCCAGCAGGACTGCACACAAGTACAAAAAGCAGAGCTGTTAGAACACACATAAAAGAGGCTAGCTGCTTTTTCTCTGAGGAAAAATTGGGGACTTTGGTAGGTCTTTCTCATTTCCTTCAACAGGTACCACAGCTCCAACAACTGAACTATGACTGGGAAGAATCGTATTGCCAAAGCTGTTGCCCCATTATTACTAATACTATTACTATTGAACATTTATATAGTGCTACAAGGCGTACACAGTGCAGTATGAAAACATATATAAAAGACATTTCCTGATCATCAGAGTTTACAGTCTAGTTAAGACAGACAATATACAACAGGCAAGGACAAGGATACAATGAGCAAAGGTAAGGAGATTTATAGGAGACTAAGCAGAACAGGGTACAAAAGAAGCCTCAAAAAGGTGAACCTTTAGCATGAATTTGAAAAGGAACAGTGATGAAGCATGACGTACTGACAGATAGTTTGTTCAAGGCATACGGAGCAGCAAGGTGAAATAATCAGAGCCTGGAGTTGACAGTAGAAGAAAAGGAGACAGAGAGAAGCAATCCACCAGAGGAGCAGAGTTTATGAGGAGGGGTGTAGGGAGAGATGAGAGAGGAAAGATAGTGAGGAGCAATAGAATGAATGCACTTATAGGACAGAAGGAGGATACGGAAATGGAAGGGAAGCCAATGAAGTCATTTGAGAAGAGGGGTTATAATACAGTTTCTGCCTTTCTCCAGACAGACAGCCCAATCCCAGTCAAGGGATGAGTTTAATGTGCATGATGCCTGCATGCTGAAGCTCTTTTGAAACAAGTGGAGGAGCTCAGAGAAGAAGTGATAAGGCTGAGAAGCATCCATGACATTGAGAAATACATTGATGAGATGGTTCTTGAGGCATCTAAGCTCTCTGAGAGAGGTGAAGATGGGAGGCTACAGAATGAAAAGAACTGGACACGAGTCACCAGAGCCTGCAGAATCGACAATCCAACTCCTTTAGCCCTCGAATTGAAGAACCAGTATGCAGCCCTGGAAGTGGAGGAGGCTCTGGGAGAGAGGGTGAAGCATAGGTGTTGTTCTCTTCGGTCCTCCTGGTTGAAGATAAAGGCCAAGGCAGAGAAGTTCACATCCTGGCTGCATGGATGGTGTCATCGAGAGCATTTTGGTTTCCTAGACCATAGAATAATTTCCCAAGGTCGGCTAAGCACAGATGATATCCACCTACCCAAGAAGGGTCAGTGACTTCTGCAGCATACTGACTAACCTTCTAAAGAGGGATTTAAATTAGATTCATTGGGGATGGATGAAGAAAGTTACCAGGTAAATAGAAGCCCTCGGGTAAGTGAAACATTTAATATCTCTGTAGAAGTGGGTAAAAGGGGCAATGTCTGGAAATCACTGTTCATTAATGCCAGTAGTATGGGAAATAAGATCTCAGATGTTGAGGCTTTAATGGAAGAGATTGACTTGGATTTAGTGCCAGTTATGGAGACTTGGTTCACGGACAACCATGATTGGGATGTAATTCTACCAGGCTATACTTTATTCAGGAAGGACAGGATAGGAAGAAGGAGAAGAGGAGTGGCATTATATGTAAAAAATCATTTAAAGCTACAGAATTATAGGACTTACAAGGGAGGGATGAAGCGCTGTGGGTTAAACTACAAAGAGGGAATGGGGAATCCATTTACATTGGTGTGATCTCCTTTACAGGCAGAAGAAGTGAACAGAGATTTAATTGAAGACATTCACAGTATTGCCATGAAAGAAGATAGGTGTTTTCAATATGCCGGATGTTGACTGGTGCATCTCTGCTGCAGTGTCATCTAGAAGTAAGGAAATCCTGGATTCTCTACAGGGAGAATTATTCTAGCAAATGGTAACAGAACTCACAGAAGTAGCTGAAAATGTGAAGAAAAAGAGGGTGGCCTTCATAAAATACAAGAGATCACAGGAAGAGGAATACAAACATCAATATTTGGAAAAACTTAGAGAAGATAGTAAAGTAGTCAGGAAAGTAAAGATAGAAACAGAAGAAAAAATAGCCATTGCAGTAAAATGGGGAGATAATATATTTTTCAGATATGGGGAGGAATCGTCTAGTGATTGAAGCAAGTTACCTCAGGCCAGGGGTTCAAATCCTGTTAAAGGACAGAAACCTTGGACTGGAAGGACTGGGGTTTCTAGTCCCACAGGTGTTCCTTATGGTCTTGGGCAAGTCATTTAATCCTCCCTTGCCTCAGGTACAAAAAAACATAGATTGTGAGCCCTTAGGGGACAAGAGATATCTATCTATATATGTACAGTACATTCAGGTACTGTATATATATATATATATACAGTACCTGAATGTACACCACTTTGACTCATAGAAAAGCAGTATATAAGCCTAATAATATAAATATTAGTGAGACGAGAAGTGTGGAAATGGTATTGTCAGAGTGAAGGGGAGGAATATATAGAAGCTGATGAGGATAAAAGCAGAATTGCTTAACAAATACTTTTGTTCTGTGTTCACAGATGAAGGGCCGGGAGCAGGACCTCAGAAAACATCTACAAATAGGAACAGTAGTGAAGGAGTTCTTGAACGATTTTCAGAACACTGTGTTTGTGAGGAACTAGCTAAACAAAAAGTAGACAAAGCAATGGGGCCGGATGGAATACATTGAAGGGACATGTGGAAGTTCTAGCGGCTCCACTATCTGACCTTTCTAATGCTTTTTTAGAGTTAGGAGTGGGCCCAGAGGACTGGAGAAAGGTGCATATGGTCCCTTTACACAAAAACAGAAGTAAGAACAAGGTTGAGAACTACAGGCTGGTTATTCTAACCTCTGTAGTGAGTCAATTAATGGAAACACTGCTAAAATAGAGGATAGTGAGGTTTCTGGAGTCCAATGGATTGCAGGATCCAAGGCACCATGGTTTTACTAGGGGAAGGTCTTGTCAAACAAATCTAATTCATTTCTTTAATTGGGCAACCAGAGGATTGTACTGAGGGAGAGCCCTAGAAGTGGTGTACTTAGATGTCAGTAAAGCCTTTGATACTGTTCCACAATTGGAGTTACTCTGAGGAGAAAGTGGTATGCTGCAGGGATCTGTCCTTGGTTGAATTCTTTTTAACATTTTTGCTAGTGATATTGCAAAAGGGCTGTCGGGTAAGGTTTGCCTCTTTGCAGTTGATGCCAAAATCTGCAATAGAGTAGATACCCAGGAAGGACTAGATAACATGACAGCAAAATTCATGGAAACACTGCTTGGGTGCATAGGGAGAGGAATGGCCAGCAGGAAGAAGGAGGTGATAGTGTCTCTGTATAAATCTTTGGTGAGACCTCATTTGGAGTATAGTGTGCAAGTCTGGAGACCACACTTTCAAAAGAATATAAACAGGATGGAGTCTGTGCAGAGGGTGGCTTCCAAAATGGTCAGTGGACTTCATCATAAGGCTTATGGGAACACACTTAAAGATCTCAATATATATATTTTGGAGGAAGGTGGGAAAGAGGAGGCATGATAGAGACATGTAAATACCTCCACTGCATAAATGCACAGGAGAGGATCCTCTTTCAGTTGAAAGAAAGCACTGCAAGGGAGGAGGCATAGGATGAAGGTGAAGATAGACTCAGGAGCAATATGCGAAAATATTTCTTTACAGAAAGAGTGGTAGATGCACGCAACAGTCTCCCAGTGGAGGTAGTAGTGACCAGGACAGTATCTGAATTCAAGAAAGTACAGGACCAACACAGGAGATCTCCAAAGGAAAAAAAAGGGGACTATAGTAGATGATATGGAAGGGCACACTGCATAGACCATATGGTCTTTTTCTGCCATCATGTTTCTATTATACTGCATAGCGTTAATGAGAATTGAATGGGTTTAAATACCTTGAATATAAGATGATCTGCTGTTTCATCTTAAATAAGGCACATCTCTAGACGTCTCATTGATATTTCTTTTGTCCTTGGTATGAGCCTTGTATGTCAGAAATCAGTTGCCTGTTGGGGCTTATGAGAGTGAACAGACACCCATGAGTCCACCCAGTAACCCAAACCAAAAGCCTGTCCCATCACGTATCCAAGGATTGAGTGGTATTTCTGAAGTGAGTAAAACGGGCATTTGCACACATGGGCAGGCGGAGATTTCGAGAGTGCATTATTAGGATAGCTATATTATTAAATCCCTTTAGGAGATATCAGTGAGTGAGTGATTCTGCGGTTATAACCAGCCTATGGTTCCTTATTGCAATGCATATATCGCTGATGGGGCTGGCAACTATGACCAAGGAGGAGCCAGATGCATGGCGTGATTAGTAGAACATGTGACAGATGCGTGCGACAGTGTAAATATTGTTTACTGCCTGTTAACAACCAGAGGCACAGTGGAGGAAACACCATAATGTTCTGGTGGAAGTGTTCGACATATATGGATTTAAGGGTCGGGCATGGAACATGATGAAGGACTCAGCTAGCCCTACACCTAGGAACTGTAATCGAGACGATCGGCAACACATCTCCATCAGTTGTGATCGTAGGAGGTGGACAAGCTCATGGTCGATTCTGGTCCCTGCCGGAAGGCGTTCTTGCTAAACCCTGGGACTAGAATGATTGCAAATTTGAGCGGATCTATTAACCACAGTGAACATTGTTATCTTCCTATTTAAGTATTAGCCATGGTAGGGGAATGAGTGGTAAGTCATGAGAATCAGTTATTGCAGGCTATATAGTGTTCGGTATTTATGGGGAATGTTGGGGATCGTCTTCGGAGGTGAGGTTTTTGAAAGGGGATGAGAGTTTGGTGTTATGGAGGCTGTTTGGAGAGGGAGAGTGATTGGGGCTGGGTGGAGGTGTGACTAGATTAGAGGCATGATTAGTATATTTAATGGAGAGAGTGTGTTGGCAACCAGTGTTACCACTAAGTAGCTTGAAGCTGCGCGGGAGTCCTCTGCTGACATTCCTGCCAGTGAGAGAAGGCGCAAAGCGATCGCGTTTAGGATCGCGTTGCACCAGGGCCTGCCTATCTCTCGGGACTATACCGCGCCATCCTAAACGCGGTCGCGTTGCATCTCCCCACATTGACAGGAATGTCGGCGGAGGACTCCCGCGCAGCTTCAAGCTGCTTAGCAGGAACTTTTTTTATTTTATTTACATTCTCTTATATACCGCGCTATTCAGCATCATGACAACTTTGATGTCATGTCTACAGTTTGTGCTTCTCAGGTACATCAGTCCAGATGATCTTCAATCCGGTGGCTTCCAAAAACTTCAGCAGGGTTTAGAACACCTCATCTGCACCAGCATTGAGGCACTAAGTGAATTTGAGAGAGTTAATTAATGCACGAACAAAACAGGCTTGCTAGTGCTTTCGGTATTCAGGAGAATTTTAAAAAAAAAACGGATTATAGAAACATCCTTTTGTTTCCGTAGCTCTCCCACTTTCAATTGGCCTCTTGTGTGTAGTTTCTTCGTGTTCTAAAGGTTAAGATTCATTGTTGCAATAATGTAAGGGTGTAAGGTGTAATGGATAACTGTACCGATGTTTCATAATAGCAGGGGATAGAAGCCAGAGTGCTATGAATATACTGTACTTGTTATCTTTAAATGCTTTTCTTTACACCATTAAAAGATATTTTAAAATATATTCACTTAGGTTCCCTAATTTTACTGTCAAACCTATAAAATGCAATACTGCAGTTGAATTACTTCCATAAATGTTGATTTCGACGCTGCGTGGCGCTGTCGACTAGTCTTCTACTGTCACGTAATAAGGCCCTTTCCAAGGATATAGTACTACAGAGACGAAGACGCAAAGATAAGAACCCGTCGGAAAAAATGATTTAATTCAATAATTAAACAGTCTTAAAAGTGTTCAGATGCATATTGTATTTTAAAAAATTATCTGCAGTACGATTGCTGGAAATGGAAAGATCTTATTTGGAATCGCTGCGTATTTTAGTAAGACTGTGTTTACCGGTGACTATAGAAATGGCGGACTTCATACTATGCTGATTTCCACAAGGCAAGTTTCCTTTTTTTACTTGTTTATTGTATATTAGGATAGGTTTTCCGAAACAACTCCATATTCTGTGCCTGAGGAAATGAAGAGTTGATCTTTTATGGATAATATTGCAAACAAGGGCTTGATGTTGCAAAATTGTCTTCTGGAAGGGCCAGAATAGATCGTGAAAGGCTCAGTTGTATTTTGATCTCTGTTTAACAAACGAAACAGAGCCTGTACCTTATGTCTTGAGATATTGTTGGGGAATCCCTCAGAAGTCTTAAACGCTGAAAAAGAGATTGACCACATACATGACTACTTTCCAGTATTCGCTGGTAGTGAAATGGTTTTAAAAATTCAATATATGATCTTTGTGGAATCTCAGTTTCTTCCAGAAGGCGTCACCGGTTGAAATACAAGAAGCAATTCTCTGCAAAACTACACACTTACTCCAGATTTTTAACTAGTGGTCAGGAAAAAACGTAGACGGAAATGAAACGACAGAGCTAATGTTAGACAGGCAGGCAGAAAGATTTGATTATGACCGCTGTAGCTGTTCTCAACAAAGCATTTTCTCGAGCACCTTGTAAAGTCGAGCTTCTTATAAAAGAGCTTCTTTGGTTATCTAGTAATCACTGTTTGAGCCACTAAATTAGCAAATCATGCGATTTTCAAACTAACAGCTGTAATGCACAGATGATGCTGGTCAGTCTGGACACTGCAGACTTCATGTTCAGATGCTCTGCGTTAGAGAGGACATTGAGTAACACAGGATTAGCGTTTTGCAGGAAACAAAATACACTATAGAATCTCTACGGATAGAAATGCTATGTAAAAAGAGGAAAGCGATGGCCCTGTGGGTGTACTACTGCCCACCTGGCCAGAATGAAAAAATGGATGATTAAATGCTAAAATAAATCAGGGAAGCTAACAAAAGCTACAACACAGTAATAATAATGGGTGATTTCAATTACCCTGGCATTGACTGGGTCATGGCAGAACATGCTAGGGAGATAAAGTTTCTAGATGAAATAAATGACTGCTTCTTGGAGCAGCTGGTTCCTGAACAGACAAGAGGGAAGCTATTTTGGACCTACTCCATAGTGGAACACAGGATCTGGTGCAAGAGATAAGGGTGTTGGGGTAACTTGGTGATAGTGATCATAGCATGATTGCATTTGATTTAATAAATGGAGGAAGGACAGCAAGGAAATCCACAGTATTACCTTTTACCTTTCAAAAGGGAGACTAGGATAAAATGAGGAAAATAGTTATGAAAAAAACTAAAAAGAGCAGCTGCAAAGGTTAAAGATTTACATCAAGCTTTGACATTGTTTAAAAATAGTATCTTGGAAGCCCAGATCAGATGTATTCCACACTTTAAGAAAAGTGGAAGGAAAGTAAAAAAACTGCCAGCATGATTTAAAAGAGAAGTCAGAGAGGCTGTTTTAGCAAAAACAAACAAAAAAACCCCCCATCTTTCAGGAAATGGAAGAAAGAGCCAATGAGGAAAACTGGAAACAACATAAACACTGGCAAGTTAGATGCAAGAGAATGATAAGGCAGGCAAAGAGAGAATTTGAAAAAATAAACTTGCTGTGGAAGCAAAAATGCATAATAGAAACTTTTTCAAGTACATTCACAGCAAAAAACCTGTCAGTTCGACCATTAGATGATAGAGGGATAAAAGGGGCACTAAGAAAGGACAAGGCCATAGCAGAGAGACTAAATGCATTCTTTGTTTTGGTCTTTACTGAGGAAGATACAGGGGAGTTACCTATGCCTGAAATGGTATTTAAAGGTGATACATCGGAAGAATTGAAAGAAATATTGATAAATTGGGAAGATGTATTACAACTATTTGATAAACAGAAGAGTAGTAAATCACCTGGACCAGAACGTATCTGAGAGTGTTGAAAGAACTGAAATATGAGATTGCAGACCTGCTATTAGTAATCTGTGACCTATCATTAAAAACATCTGTAAGACCTGAAGATTGACAAATGGGCAATGTAGTGCCAATTTTTAAAAAGGGTTCAAGGAGTGTTCCAGGAAATTATAGACCAGCGAGCCTGACATCAGTACTGGGCAAAATAGTAGAAACCATTATAAAGAAAAAAAATATTGAATATGTAGATAGTCATGGCTTAATGGGAGAAAGTCAATGTGGATTTAGCCAAAGATGATCTTGTCTTATTAATCTGATATAATTTTTTGAAGGTGTGAATAAACAGGTAGACAAAGGTGAGCCAGTTGATATAGCATATTTTGATTTTCAGAAAGCCTTTGACAAGGTCCCTCATGAAAAACTCTTGGCAAAATTAAAAAGTCATGGGATAGGAGGCTTTGTACTATTGTGGATCAGGAACTGGTTAAAAGATAGAAAGCAGAGAACAGAGCTAAATGACCAATTTTCTCTATGGAGAAAAGTGAAAAGTGAAGTAAGCCAGGGATCTGTGCTGGGTCTGCTGCTTTTTAACATATTGATAAATGACCTGGAAATGCGAATAACAAGTGAGGTGATCAAATTTGCAAATGACACAAAATTATTCAAAGTTGTTAAAACACAAGAAAATTGTGAAAAATTGCAAGAGGACCTTGATGATTGGAAGACTCGATGTTCAAATGGCAGATTAAATTTAATGTGGATAAGGGCCAAGTTATGCACCTAGGAAAGAACAATTCAAACTAGTGTTACATGATGCAAGGCTCCACATTAGGAAACACCACCCAGGAAAAAGATTTACGGTCATTGTGGATAACACATTGAAACCCTCCACTCAGTGAGCAGCGGCAGCTAAGAAAGAAAATAGAATGCTAGGAATCATATGGAAAGGAATGGAGAATAAAACAAAGGATATTATAATACTTCTCTATGGTTCAACCACACCTTGAATATTCTGTGCAGTTCTGGTCACCTTATCTTAAAAAGGATATAGCGGAATTAACAAAAGGTACAGAGAAGAACCACCAAAATGGTAAAGGGGATGGAAGGATGACCTATGAGTAAAGGCTCAAAAGGTTAGGGCTCTTCAATTTGGAAAAGAGATGGCTGAGGTGTGATATGATAGAGATCTATAAATTAATGAATGGAGTTGAACAGGTAAATGTTTACGCCATTAAAAAGTAGAGTCGCTAGGGGACACACATTAAAGCTATAATGTAACCCATTTTAGACTAATAAGAGAAAATATTTTTTTCACCCAAGGTGTAATCAAACTCTGGAATTTGTTACCAGAGGATGTAGTAAAAGCTGGGTTAAAAAAAGGTTTGGACAAGTTCCTGGAGAAAATGTCCATAATTCATAAAGAGCACACAGGAAATCCACTGCTTGCTCTGGGTCAAGCTAAACTTCCTTGCTGGAATCTTAAATCTTGTATATCATGTTCCATCCCTTGTTTAATACATCCATTATGACACATCATTGATCGATGTTTATTGTAAAATGTTCCAAGCTCATATTTTAAAATATGAGATCATTTTAGACTGCCAAAAAGTAAAGGGAAATTTTAAAAGGGTTATGAATAAACATCGATCAATGATGTATCATAATGGATGTATTAAACAAGGGATGGAACATGATATACAAGATTTAAGATTCCAGCAAGGAAGCTGTTCATGGGTCTTTTTACCCTGAAGAACTATTAAAAGTAATGAGAAAGCTGTTTGAAGATCTTCTTTATTCTGAGGAACTATTAAAAATCAACTCTAACCAGGACAAGGTGAACTGTGTCAAAGATTTTATAAGTAAAAGGAAGGGGCAGGAATGAAAGATGTCTTCTGAATTGAAGAGGGAGGCCTGATTAGTAAATGCCTCTGATCTAGAAGATATTTAAAGGCTTTGTACAATAAAATGTAAATAAATTACATGGCTTATTACATCATGATGTCTAGCAATGCCTTCTCATGAATGTTTCCATAAAATACTAACTCTAAGTTAATGATACAACTAGTCAGGACTGTAGGAGGAGGGTTGATGGAAATACAATATATGTGGGACAACATTACAAGAAAAAATATATATATAAACAGTCATAATTAATGGAGAAGCAGAATGTAAATTTGCACTTTGGAAAGTCTCCATGAAAGGGAGAATATGAATAAGGATCTCACAATTGCTATAAGCCATCACCCCTTCAAACCACTTATAAATCTAGCCGTTGAAGAATCAATATAAAAGCAGTGGGTACACAAGCAGTAATCCATAGGTGTCATTTTGTCCAGCAAAATGACAGCAAACTGTTGTCCAGTATTCACATGCATACTCTGATATTACAGAAAGAATCAACACTTTGAACCTGTACACAGATATCATAGAGCAACAGTTAGTAGGACTCCATGTCTTCCAATGCTACAGTGAATCTACACAAAGGGTGACAGTTATGAGCATATTACCTTCATTATGTGAACAAGCAACATACTGACATCATCATTTTTGAAATAAAGATGGATCAGAAGTGGCACATCTCACTTTGCTGTGGGAAGATGATCCTGAAGCTTCATCTGTGACCATGGAAAGCTAACATTATTTAATTTAATTAATTGCAGCTTATGATCACCCCACAGCTTACAGAATTATTATGTGGCCTGGCCAGGTTTAGGTTTTGGGGGTATTACAAGATATCCATTCTGTATGAAGTGCGGATCAGCAGGATGTCTTGTAGTGTCATTATAAAGGCAATAGTGCAATTGAGAAGGGGTTTTAAGATTGTTATGAAAAGTGTGGCAAAAAACATAGCCAGAGATGTAGTGGGCTGTGGCACTATCATTGTTCTGAATAAAATGAATAACAGCATGGAGTATTGGGCCCAGGATTAGTGCTAATTCAAAATGCAATTAAAAGAAAAAAGATCAATCAAAAACTTTTTAAAAGAAAGAAATCCTGGGGCATCAATCCTCAGAAGCCTAAGCAAAGGCTATGAAGAGAAATGGAGGCTCTGGGAAGAAAAATATTTTTAAATACATAATGGTTTTCATACAACATGGTCCAGAGGACTGCATTAAATTAGCATTGGACATATTTCAATAATCACCCACCCAAACCAGTACTGAAGAAAGGATCTTAGACTCTCTTTTATCAGCATTACTGGAAACCAAACCTCTCAGCATTTACATCACTGGTCATAGAAAATAGTATATGGTTTAAACAACACATTACTATAGCGACTCATAAGAATGTAAAAGAAGATGGGGCTGACCTTGATGTAGGGACCAATGCCATGGGCCGTAAGTAAATGTTGATTGGCTGAAGAGCAGAGAGCGCAGGTTGGGTTTGACCCAGAAGAGAATGCTAAATGTTTGACCCACATATTTGTTACCTTTATGATACTCCAAAATTCTTCTGAGTTCAGCAAATCATATTTTCTCTGCAGGAGAAGAATAAGCTGAGGAAAACAGGAACTACATAATTTAGACACAGAAATCAGACACAAAGAAGAAATGGCACCTTAGGTTTATCTGTTAGCAATTTTGATTAAACTGAAAATAAAAATGATGTCATTTATGGCTGTCACTGTGAACAAGAATGGAAAAACGGGAGTTGGATTTTGCTCATGTCTTTACTCGAGTTCAAGGCAAGTTACATTGAGGTACAGAAGGTATTTTTCAGTCTCCAGAGGACTTTGTATCTGAGGCAATGGAGGGTTTAAAAGACTTACCCAAGAGCACAAGGAGCAGCAGTGGGATTCAAATCCTGGCTTCCCTGATTCTAAATGATTCTAAGACCCCTGGAACCAATGGGAAGAAATGGTAGAAGTTACGAAAAAATTGGTTTAAAAGAACAGATGCATTCGGCATATCTCCTTGAGTGCTGTAAATCTAAAATTATCCCGAGAGGGTTGCGGATTAACAAAGCACCAGGGATGTATACGACGGAGGAAGGGTTCATAAAACATGTTGGAACGCTATACTGAACAAATGCTCTTTAGATCTCATGATCTTATTAATTTCTACTGCAAATAAAAAATCAGAAATAGATGGGAAGTTGTCTAATCTGAAGGAATGTGACAAACAATATGATACTGTGTACGAAGATTATAATAGGAACATACAGCAGTTTAAAACAGAAATGAAAAATAAAAAAGTAGATAAATATAAAAGAGATGAAGACGACTACCGTGTGGGATATGTGTATCATTGGAGCAAGAAAATCGATAGTGACCGGCTGTGGTTTAAGAAAAGGTCTTCTATTTTTGACCGAAAAGAAAGAGTGACTACCGAGGATAGAAGAGATAGTCCCTTGGAACAAAGGAGAAAACGAGGCAGGAGCGCATCTGGTGAATTTGATGCCTCGGCTTCCCTGTTTTCCACTCAACAGGAAACAGGGAAGCCACAAAAAGATAAAAAAGATACGTATAAACAGAGTAATGATATTAAACGCGAACATTTTTTCCGGATGGACTCCCTTTGGACGGGGGGAGGACGAGACAATTCACGGTCCCGCACATGATTAGGGAGAACAGATCGCGATCAAGAACAAGACCGGTCATTTGGCCTACATCAGGAGCAACCCTACAGAGGCTGAGGTCGCGGTCGAGGACAGGGACGAGGCACAGGCAGGGAACAATGGAGAACAGATTGGTCGGAAGAAAGGAGGTATTAGACCATCCGAATGGTGGTCTGCCTCAGACCAATGTGATTAACATCTCTAAGTATTTGTTGACGCCTGATGAGGAATCCATTCTTAATAAAGGGCTATCATTTGTTCCTAAAAAATAGGTAGATCCATTTGAGGTACACATTGATCTATATAAATTTTTTAGGAATCTACGCATACAACACTTTTTTTCTGATTGAGATAATGGGTACAAAGATATTTCTATAGTTAGTAGAAAGTCTACGTGGGTTCCTCCACAGCAATCAGACCCAATGATAGAGGCCTTTGAAAAAATAGTTCTCACACAAGTCGAAACAGTTATGAAAGATAAACCATCCTCCTTTCACAATATTACTTCAGGAGAGAGGAAAGCTATTTCATCTTTACAAAAGAACAACCAGATTATAATCAAACCTGCAGACAAAGGAGGAGCAGTAGTTGTTTTAGATAAAGAATATTACATACAAGAAATAAATAGACAATTAAAAGATCAGGCATTTTATCAAAGATTAGATAAAGATCCCACCTCAGATCTCAAAAGGAGTATTGACAGTCTTATCAATTCTGCTTTTGAGATAGGATACATAACTAAGAAAGAAAAAGACTTTCTTATTGTAGACTCACCAGTAATCCCTACAATATATATTATTCCTAAAGTACATAAATCTCTGGTTTCTCCACCTGGACGGCCAATCGTATCTGCAATTGGGTCGGTATTAGAACCAATTTCAAAGTTTTTGGATCTTTTTCTGTGCCCCTTTGTCAATGACATGTGGTCATATGTACGGGATTCAGCACACGTAATTGACATTTTGTCATCTTTTAAACATTATAGTACAGACATTGTTTTAGTAACTCTTGATGTGGAATCTCTTTATACAAATGTGCCACAAAGAGAAGCATTTGATATTATGATGATTGTCTCCAGAGACGCACCTTGCACCGTCGGGTTTCTACTTCATTCTTATTATCTTTAGCACAGATTGCACTGTTTGAAAACTTTTTTGTTTCAGGGAATTGTTTTTACAAACAAATTAAAGGGGTGGCGATGGGCTCCGCTATGGCCCCAGACATAGCCAACCTCTATATGTTCAATTTTGAAAATAAGTTTTTGAAAATACATCCTTTTAGTGACAATATAAGTTTGTGGATTCGATACATCGACGATGTTCTCATTCTTTGGCATGGTTCCATGGAGAGATTAGATGAGTTCAATACATGGATCAACCAATTAGATGTAAATTTAAAATTCCAAATGACGTATGATTTTCACCAAATAAGCTACCTTGACTTTCTCATCAAAAAAGAGGAAGAGCGTTTTTTCAACACAACCCTTTATCGCAAAACCCACTGGACAGGAATCAGCTCCTCCATTTTGATAGTTACCATAATCCATCATTAAAGAAAAATCTTCCTGTAAGCCAATTTTTAAAGAGTTAGAAGAGTTTGCACTAAGTTTGATGATTTTGAAAACGAAGCTAAGAATATGAAAGAGAGGTTTCTGACAAGACAGTATCCCGCATCGTGTGTAGAACAAGCATTATAAGAGCGAGAGATTCTTCCCGCAGTTCTCTGTTACAATTTAAGACACAAGAAGACAACATAGGTATAGTGTGCCCTTTACTCTATTCAGAATACTCCTCCAAGATTATCAATATTCTTAGAAGTGAATGGCATCTTATTCAAACATTGCCATGTTTTTCGTGATATTAAAACTTACGATTGCACACAAACGTAACATTAATTTGCGAAATCTTCTGGTTCCTTCAGCCTTGACAGAGAAAGGTTTTTTCCCTCCAAGTATAGAGGACAGTTTTCCAATGCGGACGGTGTTCTGTTTCTGTTTGTCTAAACGCTCTTCCAGTAAGAGAACATTACATTCATCCTATCACCAATCAAAAATTTGACATTAAAGATTATTCTAATTGTGACACTCAGAACATCATTTACGTTATACAATGTCCCTGTAGTAAGCTGTACGTTGTAAAGACCAGTCGTCAGATTAGAACTAGAATTATAGAGCATAAAAGCTGCATTAGAAAGGGTCTAACCGATAAGCCGCTAGTAGCCCATTGGCAGTCAAAGCAGCATAGTATTATGGATCTAAAATGTTTGTGATTAAAAAAGTTAAGATCAATTGGAGAGGAGGAGACCTCAATAAGACCATGCTAAGATTAGAACAGAGGTTCATATATGCACTGAAGTTCCTTAGACCCGAGCGGTCTTAATTTTAGACAGTGATCTTTACATCTTTTTATAACTATGAGATGATGTTTATCCATTTAGTTCTGATTTGGGTTGGTTTTGATGATACATAAATAGATATGCGTCATGTTTCAAATTTTTATAAGTCTCACTGAACCTCGAATCAGATGATGTGGCACACCTAAGTCGGTTTGCCTTTGACACAGGATGGTCATTATTGGTTTTGTTTGTTTTACCAATTTTATTACTAGTGTTCTTTTTAAGTATTTATTATGTTTTACTAGTTTGAGTTATACCGGATAATCATAATGAGAGTGATCAGCCTATATATGCCACCCTTCTAAACTAACAAAAGCATCAAGATTTGACTAAAGCCCTCCAGGATTTAAAACTACTTTAAATAAACTCATTTAAAGTAGTTTTAAATCCTGGAGGGCTTTAGTCAAATCTTGATGCTTTTGTTAGTTTAGAAGGGTGGCATATATAGGCTGATCACTCTCATTATGATTATCCGGTTATTTGGGTATTTAAGATTCATTTAATTATTTATTTATTTATTCTTTTAAGCAAAATGAGTTTATTATAGGTAGATAGATATAAGTTCCATGGTTGTGTAGCTAGCGGCAAGAATTGTTTCTTACTATGTGGCATTCACGTTCCATTAGTAGAGTCGTACTTGACTCGGCCTATTATGTTGATTCACATTTTTTCTAATTACATACAAGGTGTACTTGTAATGTGTTTGTCTAATTTGATTCTTAAATAGGTTCCCCTTCGTTTCGAGGTTGATGCCACTATAGGTAGATTTGTCAGGTTTCTCTCTTGGCTTCCCCTGTCTCCGCCCCTTTGAGCCTCCCAGATACATATTCAGAGCGCCTGCACGGGCGTTTTTTTGATTTGTCTCTACACTGTTTGCGAAGACGCAGATTTTTCTTTGCAGTCCAGCTTCAACAAGTATTTTTGTTTGACTATTATTTGTTTTTAGCCCACTATTGAAAAACAGAGTGAGGTCTTCAGCAGCCCGCGGTATCCTTCACAGTGAGTTTAATGAAAATGGTTCGGAGTTCAATTCTGCTTAACGCATCTTCCGTTCGTTCATATTTTTCAATGTGGCAAATGTACATGTAAAAGCTTTTCGGAATCCCCTCTCTTATATTAAAAACTTTATGCAGTCTGCTATCCCGGCCTGTGAGGTGCTCACGCCGTCTTTTGGTACGAGGCTATCCAAGTCAGTGGGAAGACTCTTGTGCTACGGCTCAATTTGATAAGTTTAGCTTCAATAAGTAGAATTGTTTTATTATATTTAGTTTTAGCTTTTTATTGACAAACGGAGTGATCTTTTCAGCAGTCCGCGGTATCCTTCACAGTGAGTTTAATGAAAGGCAGCTTAGAGTCCGATTCTGCCTAAAGCATGTTCTGTTCATTTTTTTATATTTCTATATGTGACAAATGTGTAAGTAAAAAGCATCCCGGAATTCCCTTTCCTACTTAAAGTTTTATTTGGTCTGTCTTTCAGTCATGTGAGGTGCTTATACCAGCTTTAGGTACAAGGCCATTCAAGTCAGTGAGAAAACCTTGTGCTACGACTCAATTCAATAAGGGTATGTTCTTCCTGTCAAATTGGTGTTCCAGATGGGTTGACACTTGGATGTAAAGTCAGTAGTCAGACACAACATGCACGGATATTTGTTTAAACCCTTGCAACACACGGCGGTTCACAATAAGGACCACTATTCATTCACTATATGCTCCTGCCTTCCTTTTCACCAGACACTCCTGCCTTCCTTCCTTCCTCCTTTTTCACGTTTTTTGGACCTCTTTGATCTGCTTTTTTATTGTTTTGTTTTTTAGTTACTTTTTTATTGCTTTTATATGGTTATTTTAATTTAATTATTTATGAAAGCATATGTATAAAGTTATTTATATGGTTTTTAGTGTGTTATATGATTATAGTGTGTTTCGTATCAATTTTACTTCCAGCTGGATCCTCACAATAATAGACAATGAGGAAATAGTCCTTTCAGTTTATGCAGAGGTATTTATTAATTTTTAGTTGTTTGTCACGCTCCTAAGCTCTTCCCCTCTATGTTCTGATAATTATGTATATAAGAGTCACATTTTTTTAATGTTTCGAAATGTAAGTTGTGTTTTATGGTTTTAGTTTAATTATTAATTTTACCCACACTTCTTGTTTTTATTGACATTATATGGTTTTCAGTTTTTATTTATGTATTATTATACATTTACATTTTTATGCCTTTAATTTTAGGTTTATGATACCATCTGTTCTTTTCTGTATCTAATAATTTTATTAATTTTTATTTATTGCTAAATGATTTATGTTTGTGTTTTTTAGCCTGTATCTGCCTGATCAGCCCCTGACGAAGTGTGCGAAACACGGCCTGTGTTGGGTTGGCAGTAGGAATAAATTAATAAAATCTGTTTTTATAATCACGCTCTGTACTGGGTCTGTTGCGTCACGTGATTATTTGCCTTTTCGTGGTGGTGTTCCCTGATTCTAAGCCACAGCTTTAACCATTAACCACGACTCCTTGCATGCTGTAGCAGTTGTTAAATTAGTGACTTATTATAATCACAATGGTTTTTTGCGTAGAAGAGTGGATCGCTCATGGTACTACTTCTACTACTACTGCTAACTTTGTATAGCCCTAAAGATGTATGCAGTGCTGCACAGACACGTAAAAAAACGGTCCCTTCTCATCAGAGCTTACAATCTAATCAGACAACACAGTAGTTATAGACATGGGATGCATCTAGGGGGAATAGTAAGGAACACAAAGGAGATCAGGTGAGTTAAGATCCAAAAGCAGCAGCAAAGAGGTGAGTTTTCAGCCTTGATTTGAATAGACTCAGAAAAGGTGCCTGATGTTTATTCTAGGTATAAGGAGCAGCAAGTTGAAAAGGAGCGAAGTCTGGAGTTAGCAATAGAAGAGAAGGGCACAGATAGAAGCAATTTGCCAGAAGAGCGGAGTTCCTGAGGAGGGGTTGTAGGAAGAGATAAGAGAGGAAAGGTAGTGAGGAGCTGCAGAGTGAATGCACATAGGTCAGCAGGAGAAGTTTGAACTGGATGCAGAAATGGGTAGGGAGCCAATGAAGTGACTTGAGAAGAGGGGTAATATGAGCATGATGAGCCTGATGGCAAATTGCTGTAGCTGCACAGCAGAATGTTGAACAGATTGAAGGGGAGAGAGATGACTCAGAGGGAGACCAGCAAGGAGGTACAAACAAATACAGTTGGAAACTTAAGGGAAGTGCAACAAAAGATCACTGGCCTCAGGTTTGGCTGATGCTATCTTAAGTAGGAACCCAGAGGGGCGGGAGCATCTGATCATCTTTCTTGCTCTATCAGAACTTCAGTGATCCCCACAAATGGGGTAAAAGGCCTTCAGATGGAGGGGGGAGTAGACAGGTACATGGGGGGGGGGGGGCTCAAATTTTTAAATTTGGTGGAGGAAGAAGGTGCCTAGATGTACGGTGATGTTTGGTTTCATTTTTTTCAGTTTTGCCTTACTTTCTTTCAATTTAGGTTTCAATTTAATTTCAAATAAGTGAAACAAAATAAAAGACAGGGTTCAGTCTCTGCAAGAAAGTGCATCACAGAGAGAACATAAGGAAAGAAGAGGCCATGCTACCTTGTCACAGATATATATAATCTGCCGAGTAGGACACAAATGCTTTTGTTGTCTTAAACTTTGTTCAGAAGAAGGTTCAAGTACTTAAATTCAGGAAACTCTGGGGCTTCGGACTTCTAGCCATACTACCTTGCAAGATGATACATTTCTTAGATATTGGAAGCTAAGCAGGGTGAGCCTGGCTACTACTTTTACAGGCCACGGTAGAAGGCAACAACACTATAACATCTTTCCAAACAAATTATGGCCAGGTGATGTTATGATTAGCAGGAGCTGTGAAAACCAATAAGGTCCCATTAACCCAATTGTAATAGTCTTCTTTAGCAGCAGCAGAATAAAAAGAGAGATATAGTTAAGGAGTTATGGTCACAATATAGCACTTAAAACTAAGCATCATCGCAAGTCCATAAAAATTAAAATAATATCTTGCCTGATTTGGTGATATTTCACGTGAGGTCGCATAAACTTGTCTATCAAGGTTTTGAGAGCTGCACTGCATAAAAATTATATAGTATCTTTATAAATGAGTGCCATCAACTTTGAACTAAATCCACTGAAACTTTAAGTCAGCTGCAGGAAACAATAACGCGTCGGTGTCTGAGCAGATCAAAACCTGTTTTTAATTATGTCTGCATCCTTTTACCAAGTGACTGAAGTTTCTAGAAGTAGTCATGTTGACAAAATGATACAGATGGTAAATTCGTGGCTCAGAGATTCTGCTTAATACCACTTGTAACCTCATTATTAATGGAGCAGTGGTATCCATTGTGCGTAATTTAATGTATCCTTATGCAATGAAAACTACTGAAAGTTGGCTAGAAACTACATAAACTATGCTTAAGAAGAAAAGTTAAATGATATATTGCGAAATTAAATATTACTTTTCTTTGTACGTTTGTACCCGCTACTGTATATAGCGGGTACAAACTTCTTTCTGGCTTGGGAAAAAGATGATTGATCTAGTATAAAACACATTTCAAGTTTTCTTCCGTTAGATTATCTGTAACTGAGTATAGACACTTGGTGGCGCTGTTGGCCAATGAGGCTCTGAGCTTGACTAGTCCTAAACCAGCAGTAAAACAATTTCTGCATTCACTGAAGCAAAAAACAGACACCCGAGAGCTCTTTATCGCCATTACGGAATAATCATCGCATCATTCAGGAAAGGGGATACAGTTCGTTTCAGTTGCTAACATTTGTGTTGGAAACTAAACTACTGGATTACAAAAATAGCACCAGTTTTTCTCATGCTGAAATTTCTTGAATAGAGGACAATATTTTAAGCGTTTCTTTCATTGAAGAGAGGCATGGAGCATAGTCCAAAGACAATTGCGTTAAAAAGGCAAGTGGTGTCTTATTTTCCTCTTTATTTGTATATCACAAGCAGTATGTAAAACGATTAGGTATTATGTAGAGGAAGAAATGGAAATAGGATCTTTGTAGGTAACATTGCAAGTGATTTGGGAATCGATAATAAACAGTTGAGTCTTCGCCGGGCCCATATTGTGTCTCAGGAAAACAAACAATATTTTCAGCTAGTTGCAGATTCTGGAGATTTGTTAGTGAAAGAAATAGTAGACAGAGAAGATTTCTGCGGACAGACGGAGCCATGCATGTCACATTTTGAAATATTACTGGAAAAGCCTTTACAATTCTTTCGAGCGGAGGTTCAGATTTATGACGTGAATGATAATTCTCCAGTTTTCTCAGAGGATGAGGTGGCCCTAAAGATACTAGAAACCGCTGCGGTTGGATCTCGCTTTCCTTTGGAGGCTGCACGCGATTTAGATATGGGGAGCAAACAGTCTGAAAGAATATACACTTAGTCCTAGTGAACACTTTCACTTGCATACACAGAACCGCAGCGATGGAGGTAAATACGCCGAACTTGTGCTAGAGAAAACCATTGGATCGAGAGAAGCAAGCAGAGGTGAATTTGCTCCTCACAGCTACGGATGGCGGATATCCACCAAAATCTGGAACTGTTCAGATACGCATCACTGTCATAGATGCCAACGACAATCCTCCTGTGTTTACTCAGGAACTTTATAAGGTTTTGCTTCTAGAAAACAGCCCTGAAGATGGGCTCGTAGCTGTTGTTTCCTGCCACCGGACTTAGACAACGGAATTAATGGGAAAATATCCTACTCTTTCAGTCAGAAATCGGAAGAAAATCGTCACACTTTTTATATTAACCAAGAAAATGGAGAAATAAGATTGAAAAGCCCACTGGATTTCGAAACCGTGAAATCATTTGAAATCCACCTCCTGGCCGTGGACGGTGGTGGTTTACTAGCGCACTGCAAAGTGCTGGTCGAGGTGGTGGACGTGAATGACAATGCTCCAGAGGTGATTATGACGTCATCCACTGGTTCCATCCCCGAAGACTCCGAGCCTGAGACGGTGATCGCGATTTTTAGTATCAGGGACAAGGATTCTGAACAGAATGGGAGAACTGTTTGCTCCATCCCGGACCAGGTGCCTTTTGCTTTAAAACCAACCTTCAAGGATTATTATGCGTTAGTGACGCAAAGTCGTTTGGATAGAGAAATATCGCCAGCGTATAGTATAACTATCACGGCCATTGATTCGGGATCTCCAAGTTTAACTTCTCAAGAGACCATTAACGTGCACATTTTAGATGTCAACGATAACCCACCGGTGTTCGATCAGTCGGCTTACAGTATCAACCTGATGGAAAACAACAAGCCATCCTCTTTGATTGGATCCGTAAGTGCTTTTGACATAGATTCGGAAGAAAATGCTAAAGTGCGCTATTCCTTATTGCCTGGTCAAATAGGTGAACTTCCGGTGTCTTCTTATATTTCTGTTAATTATGACAACGGCAATGTATATGTTCTACGTTCACTGGATTACGAAGACATTAGAGATTTCCATGTGGTTGTAAAAGCTGAAGACCGCGGGTCTCCTCCATTATTCAATAATGTCGTCGTTCGTATTTTCGTAACAGATGAAAATGACAACCCCCCTTTCATTTTATATCCTATGCAAAACAGCTCTTCGCCCTCTAATGAACTGATGCCCCGAAAAGCCGACGCAGGTTATCTTGTCACTAAAGTTGTGGCAGTAGACAGGGACACTGGTCAGAACGCCTGGCTCAACTACCACCTGCCGAAGGCCACAGACCCTGATCTATTTAGCATTGACCACCATACGGGGGAAATAAGGGTTACCAGACCAGTAACACAGAGGGACGCTGCCAAGCAAAAACTCGTCATCCTAGTCAAAGATAATGGGCAACCGAGTCTCTCTACTTCTGTAACGTTAAACGTTCTCCTTGTTGACGGATTTTCTGGGGCATATGTCGAGATATCGGATCCACCCGGCAACGAGGAGCAGAATGACACATTAACGATGCACTTGATAATCTCCTTAGTTGTAATTTCATTTCTTTTTTTGGTTTCCGTGTTGCTCTTCATAATTTGTAAGATAGCAAATAGAAAGACTTGCAGAGAAAATTATACATCTCCTCCTGGCAACTATTATGGTGATGCCAATTTTCCGACAGTAGATGTGACTGGTACTGGAACACTCTCCAACTCTTTTCGCTATGACTTTTGCTTGACAAGTGGATCGGGAAATAGCGAATTCAAAATTTTCAATCCACTTATCCCTAATCACCTGACTCATGAGAATAACGCTGGACTGAAAAATGAGATGGATGAAGATTTTCACACTAACAATAGCCGTAAGAACAACACTGAATCTGTTTCTCAGGTGAGAACATTTTATGTTATTGGTCACATTTTAATGTGTGTTTTTGTAATTTTATTTCTATTTTGTGTACCTAACAATTTGATTATTTCTATCTATCTGCCTGTCTGGAAGATGAGAATCCAGCTTCCTATTGAATTTTCTCTTTGACAATATCTGCTGAAATATGAATATTGATCATTACCACTAATATACAAATTATATTTTAGCAACTGATTGTAAGAACATGGGGTATCTAAGGAACGAAGCTTTATGAAATACTTTATTCTAGAAAACCAGTGAAGCAAAAAAAAAAAAAAAAAAGGCACAGTGAGACAATGTCAGAAGAAGCAATTGTGCTGCTAGCACAGGTTCTGTTGGAAGGGAATAACACAGGAGCTCTATTTATTCTTGTTGGTATTTGTGCTCTTTATTTGGCTGGATAGAGAGACTAGAAAAGCCTCACAAGTTTTTTTTAAATAACTTGTGCTGTCATGTGCTATCTTTTAACCAGTCAAGCTATCCAAATAACTCCTATATTTGCAATGGAGTAACATCTCAAATATGCCCTCTTTAATGCTTAGGAAGAAGAGATTGAAGAATGTCTTTAAAAAAAAACCCTAAAGGCCTTTTTTTTACCAAAGCCTGTTAGTTGGACGGGCTTTTTAACACATGGCTATAGGCAGCCGGGAACACGAATGCCCAATAGTGACTGTCTTTGCATGCTAAAATGCATGCTAATTGGCAGATGCAGGATGGGTGGATGTGGAGAGTGCATTGTCACAAGTGCCAGAGCAATTGCTACGCATTCAGCAGCTCCTAACACGGCTTCACCTACTGACTCCTCCATAGGAGACATTGGGTGAATCCAACCTAGTGGAGCACACATTGGGAAAACCCTTTGCACGTTATCTGCCAAGGACAGTTGCATATACTAATGCCCATAGTATGCAAAATAAAGTTCCAGATTTAGAAGCTGTAATGGAAGAAGCTGACTTGGATATAGTGGCAGTCACAGAAACAGGATACACAGAAAACAATGACTGGGATATAGTAATACCAGGTTACAATCTATTCAGGAAAACAAAGTAGGAAAAAAGGGAGGAGGAGTGACACTGTATCTAAAAAATAATATGAAAGTCACAGAACTGCTGGGCTTATAAGGAAAGGAGGAGGCACTATGGGTTAGTCTGGAAAGAGGGGATAGAAAATCTATTTCCAATTGGTGTGAAATGACCTCCCTTACAGGCAGGAGAAATAGTGATTTAATTGAAGACATCCACAGTATTGCTGTGAGAGAGGAAGTGCTGCTGTTAGATTTCAATTTGCCTGAGGTTAACTGGGATATTCCAGCTGCATGTCATTTGCTGGTAGGAAGGTTCTGGATACTCTACAGGAAGAACTATTCCTGCAACTCAT
This sequence comes from Ichthyophis bannanicus, assembly GCA_033557465.1. Classification (NCBI taxonomy): domain Eukaryota; kingdom Metazoa; phylum Chordata; class Amphibia; order Gymnophiona; family Ichthyophiidae; genus Ichthyophis; species Ichthyophis bannanicus. Next base: position 87,024,555 of record CM066050.1, on the reverse strand, counting down.
AATGGAACCTATGGTGGAGTGAGCAATTTAGGACTTGGTGCTTACAAATAGGGAGAGTGTTTCTGATATTATAGTGAGTGATCATCAATGACAATCCACTTATATATCTACCTATGCAAAAGAAAACAATCAATTTCACTGGTTGACACAATAATGCAATTGATTAAGATTCAGAGCAAAATGCCACAGTGATATGCTCAGTATTTATACTCCTAATTTCCTCATATCTCCATAAATTCTGAATATAGAGATCTGTATGCTCTAGTATCATTGGATGATGTAAAAGATTTCAAGTTCTTTTTACAAGATTCCTATACTGCAAACCAACCAACTTTAAACAATAATGTTAGCATTCATTTTTATATAACTGATGAAGATAACAATTATCTTGTCTTTTTATATCCCTTGAAAAATAGCACTTTTTTATACTGAACTGGTGATAGAGTTGATGAAAGTTATCCTGTCAGGACACAGTAATAGAGAATTTGGCGCAGAAAAACTATGGATGAATAGAGGGGATCTGGAAATGATTAGCCCTGATGCTGTTATGAAAAAATTGCCACATAGTTATCAAGTCATCTGATAATAGAGGGGCAGTTGTAGTCATGGACACAATACAATGTTTAAGAAGGAAAAGACAGACATCAAGGGCCGCTTATAATCTCTTAAGATGAAGATCTTACTCCAAATTATCACACAAGAAGTGATGAGTACTTTTTACATCGGGTTTCTTACAATCAAAGAGAAGAAATCTTTAAGGAATATCCTAGAACATCAGTTTTCTACATAGTACCCAAGATACATCCTCCCATATGACCAATATCGTCAGGTAGAGATTCTTTCTTAAAACTGTTCTCCATTTTTTGACCATTTTTTAGCCCCTTTTGTCCCTCAACTACCATGATATGTAAAGGAATCCTAATATGATGCTCGGATTGCAAGCCTTCATAATAACCATATCTTATATTATTTTGCTAACTTTGGACATTGAAGCTCTTTACACAAATATACAGCAAGGAGGCACTTTATGAGTAATACATACTATAGATAGATGTATTATGTATTGAGGTATATAAGCAGAATAAATAAAATGAATGAAAATGAAAGTCCTTAAAAAGTTTTTATATCTTTTATATATGAGATCACATCAGATCCCTACACACTTCTGAAGAAGGTGAAATTAGCACTGGCAGTATTACCAAGAGATTGAGGGGATGGTAATGTTGGCAACCGTGGCTCCTGGTTGGGCAATTCATATATTCAGGCAATTCAGAGGTCTGTGCCTTCAACACAAAGCTCAAAACCCTACTACTACTAGGAGACCTCAACCTAAAATCTACCAATGCAAAGGATGCAGATGCTTTCCTACGAGCCATGGGATCCCTGCATTACACAAAACAATTTGCCGAGAGCAGGAAAGGATAACCACAATATTGAAAAAACTGCTCCTAATAGTAAATACAAATACTACAAAATTACAACCAATACCAAAAAATCATTTCCAGGCATAAATGACCTCAGATAGCACAAACCCCACACTTAGTGAAAAATCACCATAGGGTGTTGATAGACGCTCAAATCACCGGTCACAGCCTCCCTAAACCTCCTCAGACAAATATACCAAATCCCTAAACAATATCCAATACAACCACAATTTTAACTCTGGGAAAAAATCTTCAAAGACTTATACACATATAACCAATAATCTATATCTCTGTCTCAAACATACACACAACACACTCAATCAATACAGTCACATGCATTCCATTCTAAAAATAGCGTCAGTGAAATAAATAACGATGTAATAACATCGGGGCTGAACGCAGCCAGAACAGTTCCCAAGGCGACACCTGCAAACACAATAACAAACGGTGAAGAATCAAACTCAATAACACCAGCATAGAAGTTCAAAAAACTTATCTCTTGGCAGTAGTCTTGTAACCAGCTGGGTCCCCAGCCCTCAAAATAGATGCTCTTCAAGGCCAAACCTGACCTCCAACACGGGAAGTAAACATATCAACGCGGGAAGTAAAGATATCAACAATCAGTATTGCTGCCATTTTTTCCCAGAGTTAAAATTGTGGTTGTATTGGATATTGTTTAGGGTTTTGGTATATTCGGTTGAGGAGGTTTAGGGAGGCTGTGACCGGTGATGTGAGCGTCTATCAACACCCTATGGTGATTTTTCACTAAGTGTGGGGTTGTGCTATCTGAGGTCATTTATGCCTGGAAATGATTTTTTGGTATTGGTTGTAATTTTGTAGTATTTGTATTTACTATTAGGAGCAGGTTTTTCAATATTGTGGTTATCCCTGCATTACACCCAACTGATCAATACCCCAACACACAGACACGGATCATCAACAGACCTCATATTCGCACTCAACTCCCTACTGGACCGCGGTAACATATCAACACCCGATGTTACACCTGTACTATGGTCAGACCATCACATAATCAAAATAAAGTTTATACCGCAAGGCCAAAACCACGTCAAGAACTCAGACAACCCACCAACCCAAAGAAGATTTAAATGCTTCAACAAAGACCAATTTCTACAGGACACACTACCCTACCTGAACATGGAAGAAGAAGATCTAGACGAACAAATCAAAAAATGGAACTGTGTCATCAACACTGCTGCCAAAGCCACCAAATACAGACCCAGGGAAGATCGCCGTACTATAAAGCACACCACACACCCTGGTATTCAAAAATCATACGGACCGAGAAGAGAGAACTCAGGAAGTTAGAACAGCGATGGAGACATGCCAAGTTACCCAACACTCAGGCACAATACTTAGCAAAGCAAAAAGAATACAACGACCTCATAAACCAAACAAAGAAAGAATACCACACCAACATTATACTCAAATCAAAAAACAAACCGAGAGAGCTCTTCGAAATTGTGAAAACCCTCACCAAAGAACAGAAAACCAAGAACGGAGTGCAAATAGACCCACAAGCATTTGCAGACTATATCCAGAAAAAATTCCACTCAGCTCCATAACGGAAGACAGACACAAGCACAAAGACAACCACCCCTTCAAGAGAAACATGGGACAAATTCAGCAGCCCATCCACAGAGCAGCTCTCACACATCATCACCGCACTCAACACAAGCACGGCCCCAACAGACCCATGCCCAGCCACATGGATTAAAGCAACAAAGTCAAGCTTCATCAACACCATACACAACATGGTAAACAGTTCGTTAACCCAAGGAATCATGCCAGATCAGCTAAAACTCGCCACAATAAGACCAATCCTAAAGAAATCAACACTCGACAAGAACAACCCAGCAGCCTACAGACCTATCTCAAGCATCCCCCTACTGGCTAAGATCTTTGAGAAAGTGGTACATCAGCTACAGGACCACATAGACAACCACGCACAACTTGACCTCAACCAACACGGCTTCCGCCCCAACCATGGAGTCGAAACTCTCCTGCTATACCTATTTGACGATATACTCAACCTCATAGATAACAGCAAAAACGGAATACTCATGATCTTCATCGACATTTCATCAGCATTTGATACAGTGGACCACGGAATCCTACTAGCAAGACTACAGAACATCGGATTACACGGAGCCACACTGAGGTGGTTCCACTCCTACTTAACGGACAGACAGATACAGGTCAAGATTGGTCCCAACACCTCCTGACCCATAAAGATCATGCAAGGCGTACCCCAAGGATCCGCCCTATCAGCACTACTATTCAACCTTTACATTCAGCCAGTATGCAACATCATACAAGAACACAGGATAAGATACACAATCTATGCAGACGATATCATGATATACACACCAATCACCCTCGACAACCCAGACTACTGAAAGATAACAGAGTGTTTAATGCACATGAACAGCTGGTTTCAAGACAACAACTTGACAATAAACTACAAGACCGAGGCCCTAATCATCACACGAAACTCCGACTTTATCCCTCCTCCCAACATCAAGATAGACACCACAACCATACCCATACAACCAGAAGTGAAATACCTCAGAGTGACTCTAGACAAAGAACTGAACCTCCAGTCCCACATCAGCAGAACTGCCAAAAATGCATACCACAGGATGAGCCTAGTCCGACGCCTCAGCCCCTCCTCTCTCAAGAACACTTCCGCACAGTATCCCAGGCATTAATAACCCCAATCCTAGACTTCTGCAACCCAATAAACAAGCCCTCAGGCCACTACAGTTGGCACAAAACACAGCAGCACGCATAATAACAGGCACCAAAAGACAAGAACACATCACTCCCACTCTAAAAGTTCTACACTGGCTACCAGTCGGCTCCCGTATCAGATACAAGACAGTCATAAACATCTTCAAAATCAAACAACGCACATCAGCTCTCAGCCTACATCCACTCATACAACCCGACAGCAGCACAAGACCAAGGAGGAAAGGCACATCCAACCGAGTCAACACCCCTGAGGACTTCAACAAGATACGCAAGGACACCGAAAAATGAGCCCTTTCAAAAGTGGCTCCAGCAATCTGGAACACACTCCCCGACGAACTAAGAGCAACATCAGACATTAAGGACTTTAGGAAACAACTAAAGACGACATTCTTCATTGAGCACTATGGGAACATCACATAAGCTGTGCAACAGACAATACCCCAACTCACCAACATACCATCGAGACCAGATCACAGTACTGAAGCAAAGCCCAATGTAGATAGTATTGTAGATAGCGCACATTATAATTAGCTCACCATGAATCAACAATCACCTACACTCACACGCACTCACTGCTCACTGCATGCGCACACTAAACACAAGACTTTGTGATCGTTTGCTGTGTAGACCGCCTTCATTGAAGGAGAAGGCGGTATAGAAATCTGTTTAAATAAATAAAATAAATAAATATATGGGCCAATTTGAGGAACAATAGCTTACCCCTCAAAAATACACTAAAAGGTGCCTCCTAACATTAAAAAGAAAAAACGTTATAAAAATATGATTCACCACACAGCAACAAAAAAATGTTATTTAAATATTTTTTTATTTTTTGAGGTATCATTGCCATTGAGCTTAAATGTCAAGTGGTCAGACTTGCTGATCATCAGCAGCTCATCTTATAATCATAACCTTTTTTTATATACAAATTAAAATATGTTTGAAGAATTCACTTAAAACTTGTATTTATCTTGGAACTTAAAGCTTCAGCATTCAAGTGACCACAGTCATCATGTAGCAGCTGATAAGCATGCAATAAATAAAACCAGGAGTCAGTTCAGAAGATCCAAGCCAATTTATTGTGCACATGGCTCAGTTAGTCAAAGCTTCAAAAGGAACTGAGCAAAGTTTTTACAGAGACATACTCATTTATACCTCTCTTTCAGTTTGATACATGCAAACTTTCTATTGGTTCCAACGCCCCTGCACCTGTCCAATCAGAGATCCCTCCTGGGCCTAGCACCCAGCTCCCTCCCTTAGGACTGTTCTAACAATGGTGCAGTTTCTAGGTTTGATACTTCTCTACTGCAAGGTCGTCTCTAGCTCCAGGAATGCATGTATTGAAACATTTCTTTCTTTTGCACACAAGAGAATAATGGAAGACTTATGAATTCATGTAAAACTTCTTATTAAGCAGTTTAAAACAGTTTTCTCAGTTTCAACAGATTTTTGGTTCTTTTCTAGCTATGATGGGGGTTGAAATCCAGGCCTAACTTACAGGCCTTTCATATTAGCAGACTATTCTAGGCTATAGCCTGCCACATTCCCCCCTTTGATTATTCTCACCCGCTAGTGAGAAAGGGTGAGAATTAAATCACTCATTAATTAAATCACACATTATACTGGTGTAACAGCATCACCTTGGGGTATAGGGTAATATTGCCACATAGCTAATACCTTTGTAGCTGCCTTCCGTTCTACAGTGCTATCAATGGCTGCTGACTTTACTCGACTGTGATGAATCCAGGGTTCGAGTTCTGCAACTTTAACTGCTGTTGGGGTTAATAAGATGACAACATAAAGTCCCTTCCAATGCGGTGCCAACGGTGTCTTTCTCCACTCTTTAATCCACACGGAGACTCCAGGCTTGAGAGGATGCAGGGGTTCTGTTAGGTGGATGGGCAGCTGATCTTGTACCCACGTATGAAGACTCTGCAAAACAGAACTTAAAACCAATAGTTCTTGTCTACTAATTTCAGATCTAATCTGTTCCATATCTCCCTTTATTCCCTATACAATAGGCGGGGGTCGCCCATACAGAATCTCAAAAAGGGGAAACTCCTAAAGACTTAGTAGGGGCTAAGTATATCCTAAGAAGGGCTATAGGAAGAACCTGGGGCCACTTCAGGTGAACTTCTTAGCAAAATCTGGACAACTGAGATTTCAGGGTTCTATTCATACATTCTACTTTTCCTAAATTCTGAGATCTGTAGGCAGTATGCATCTGATAATGTCAATATCTTGGGGCCATACTTAATGGACTTGCTTCCTGAGGTGATCAACCCTCATTCTTTGTACAGGGCCCCATGTGCATGCAAGGTTGTAAGGACATACTTGGAATCTGGGTACACATTTAGACAGAGCCCTTTTCCTATTGTTAGTGCTCTAGTGAGGGCTATCAGTTCAGCTTTCTGTGCTGAAGTTTCTGGGGCCAGGGCTGAGGACTCAACTACCAGATCAAGGGTCACCACTGCATATCCGGCACAACAATGTCCATTGATGATGAAACTGCTTCCATCCACAAAGAAAGTCCATTCAGGGTTCTCCAAAGGAACATCAGACAAATCAGGGTGACTTGAGAATACAGTGTCCAGAATTTCTAAACAGTCATGATCAGGGGGGTCAAGACCAACTGGTAACAACGTAGCAGGCAAAACAGAGTGTGGTACAGTAATTTGAAGATTCTGTCTCAAAGTGAGCTTGTCAGCTTTGCTCACTAGGAGGGCTGTAGCTGCAACAGCTCTCAAACAAGGGGGCCAGCCTTTTGCAACTACATCCGATTGTTTTGACAGATAGGCTACTGGCCGTTGCCAAGATCCAAGAGATTGAGTCAACACTCCTAGAACATTTCCTTATGACTCATGGACATAGAGACTGAAAGGTTTTCTGGACATCTGGTAAACCCAGAGCTGGTGATAACATCAGAGCGGTTTTCAAAGATCGAAAGGCTGCATCCTGTTCAAGTCCCCATTCCAATGGAGACTTTTCCATTCCTTTGGTAGCTTGATACAATGGTTTTGCTAGCAGCGCAAAATTTGGGATCCATATACGACAGTACCCTGCGGCACCCAAGAAGGCTGTTACTTGCCTCCTGGTGGTTGGATTAGGAATACTGCATACAGCTTCTTTGCATTCTGGTCCCAGGCATCGAATTCCACTGAACAACTGGAATCCTAGGTATTTAACTTGTTTGACATAATTGCGCTTTGGCTCTTGAGACTTTGTATCCAGCCTCATTAAAAAGGTGCAAGAGTTCACTGGTGGCTTGTAGACATTCACTTTCTGAGTTGGTGGCTATGAGCAAGTTGTCCACATACTGAAGAAGAACCCTTTCTCCTGGGTTCACATAGTAGCTTGAAAGATCTTGATTTAAAACAGCACTGGAGAGAGTAGGTGAATTCTTAAATCCTTTGGGTAATCGAGTCCAGGTGAGTTGGCCTCGCCTTCCTGTTGTGGGGTCTTGCCATTCAAAAACGAACAAAAGTTGACTGGTGGGGGCTAAGCATATGCAGAAAAAGGCATCTTTCAGGTCCAGGACGGTGAAATGAGTAGCCTCAGTGGGGATCAGTCCCAAGAGAGTATAAGGATTTGGTACCACTGGGTGTATAGTTTCAGCTGCATCATTCACTCGCCTCAGATCTTGTACTGGGCGGTAATCCCCTGTCCCAGGTTTCTTAACTGGGAGAAGGGAGGGTGTTCCAAGGTGACTGGCATTCCTTGAGAAGTCAGCAGTTTCATCAGATGGCAGTGGATTCCTTCAATGGCTGGTCAGGGAAGAGGATACTGCTTCACATGCACTGGTTTCCGCTCCTGGCTTGAGGGTGACGATGACAGGGGCTATGTTCTTCGCTAGGCCAGGTGGATTATCTTCTGCCCATACTTCAGGTGGGGCTATAAGGTTAGGAGGTATACAGGAACTAGCTGGCTTGATTGGAGATGCACTATAGAACCGCTACTCTTCTTCTCGGGGAACAGTCAGCACCATCAATACAGCAGGCTTTGGGTTCACAGTCATTTGCATTTCTCCCCCTTCAGCAAAGGATATCTGTGCCTGGAGCTTTGCAAGCAGATCTCGGCCCAAAAGTGGAATAGGGCACTCAGGCATATACAGGAACTGGTGCATTATTTTCTGTCCCCCTAGTTCACACATGCGGTTCTGCAGGAAAGGCTTTGTGGCCTTAGCCCCAGTAGCTCTGACAATGGTGATGCATCGAGAAAACAAAGGGGCTACTGGCTTTAGTATTCTGTTCCTGTATCCCCCATAAAGTCCATATATTGGTCCCCTATTTTCAGACTGACCATAGGCTCCTGGGGACCCAGGGAAACTTGGAGTCCGGTCTGGCCTAGTCTTCATCCATGCTGTAGCCCTCTTCGGCTGCCACTCACTCTATAGCTGCTTCCCTCTCTTGCTGGAACACTGTGCTCGGTTTATTCTTCCATGACTCTAAAATCAACCTCCTGTTCTCCAAGTGCTCCCTCCTCCCTTCCTGGGGGTGGAGTCAAGATACGGGCATTCAGTTCTCTAATGTCCTTCTTCTCTGCAATGGGCGCACTGATTCGCACCCAGTGGGGGCCGATTATGTTCACGACCCCTTCCACTTCCTCTGCTCCTTCGATTAGGAAAACCTCCTCCACGTCATTCAACTAAAGTATCAGCAAGAAGATCTGTTTTCTTCTTCATCTTATGTTCACTTTCTCTGTCACATTCATTTTCACAATTCACAAAAACATTCTGAGCAACTTCCATTAACTGTGCTGTATTCATACCCGCAAATCCATTCATTTTCTGTAATTTTCGTCTTACATCTCTCTGGGACTGACTGACAAAAACTGCATCTACCATACACAAATTCTCCTGGGCTGCTGGATCGCATGGGGTATATAGTGAGGGCTGCCTGCACTATTTGGATCCCACTTGGGGCCATCAAGGCTGATGGGTCTGCATAATACTGTTCATTAGTTCAATCAAATACTAAGGTTTCTTAGTGTAGGAGGCATAATGCAGCTTTCAGTTCAGTAAATCAGTGGCAGAAACAAAGCTGGTCAGCTGGTTTTCGGTATTAAGGGTGGGTAGGCCCTGGACCTGGTGTAATGGGATAACGTGACCCTCCCTTTTACTGGTAGTTGTACTTCTGAAGGCATACGGCAATTGGGACTGTCTGGGTTCCACTTCATGTTCTCAGGCGCTGGCTGTGAGTGACCCTGAACTGGCAAATGAATCCCTGCTTGTAGTGTCATCGGTGGACTGTGGCCCACTCGAAGTACTTTAAACTGAGCCGGGGCTTCCGGTCAAGAGGGGGTGCATGTCCTCCTGCTGCGGAGGTGGCTGGTGAACTACTTGGGGTACATCTGCAGGGAGGTGTCCCCCCTGCCCCAGGCTCTGCCCGGGGTGGTGGCAGAGCTGAGGGAACTGGCCTATAAAGATAATAAACGGGCAGGTTTTTTTTTTTCCTCACAAACATTTAACCAGGAGTCTATATAGGGGAACTGATCAGGGAACATTTTCTGTACAATCTGATGAACACGGGAAACTACGGGGCCATGAAGTAGCTAACACTTGCCACTCCCTTGCACAGAGCATTTCTAATAGAGACGGAGACATTTTAAGTCCATAGTCTCCAGCAAACCCCTTGCTAAAATTCCTAGTGGACTCTGACCCCCCCCCCCATGATGACTTGACAACAGACAGAGGGGGCGGGCAGTCAGGCTGTATTTTCCTGTGGACTAAACATAATGGATGTGTGTGCTCATTCTAAATAAGAACAATTTAGATAAAGTCCTTAAAATATAAAACTATTATTTTGCAACATGTTATAACAACAAATCCAATAGAAAGCACTATGGCTCCTAACATGATGGCCACATATCTGTTACGTATGACTGGAATGAAATTACTTAGCATGGAAACTAACTGCCAGCCGTAATCAGCATTTAAGCTGAACAATGTCTCTGCAAAAGAAATTACTTTAAATCTTACAGTTTAGGAAGCAGATATTCAAAAGACATTCCGGATACTTTTTCATAAAGTGGGTGGATATCTGGAATACATATACACCCCTTTTTCTTCCTTTTTTATTTTTATTAACAATAAGTATGTCTTCTATGAGATGCTTGCCGGAGTATATCAGGAACTAAAATTCAAGCATGATGAATTCCTTATTCACTCAGGATTTAAATCACTTTGCAATCTGGTAACTACCGGCTCGGAATGCTTCATAGTCCTGTCAGGGTTCTTAACCTCTACTTCAAAGGTCAAAGGGAAAACAAAAACAGTTTTCTTAATTTCTCTATCATTTCTATTTGAACCATTACAGTGCTTGCTGAAAATTGGAACATAAAAAACACAAGACAAGGCTAAGCCCACAAATGCATTATACCTATAGCCCTACAGAAATTCTCCTCACTTGATCCGTACAAGAACAGTTTAAGGAATTCGAACGAGGTTAATAAGAACTTAACCCTTTCCAGGCTAAGCCCAAAACTGTCGGGATCCACAATCCTGACTAAACATTCTTATTAAATGATATATAATACATGACCATAGCAGAAGGAACATCACTATTAGAACATATTGAATAAAACAGGTACAATTTTCCTGAAATAAGCACAAATTAACCCAGCTGCTGAGTGTTGAGATTAAGTCTCCACAGGGTTAAAAGATACTACACATTCCTTTCTCCAGACACGCCCCTTCTCTCTCTGCTTGCCAGTTTCAGGCTGTGCTGAAGGAAAAAACTGGAATGAGTGAGACAGCTTCTTTACTTATAAAGTGACTCCTGAGTTTGTTTCCTTCTTTCTTCTTCTCTGCTTAATACTATTTCTTAATCGGTAAACTGTTCCACAAATTACCCAACAGAATAATCTCACATTATACCAGAAGGGAAACTCGCGGTTTCAACAGATAACAGAAATCAGATACAAAAAACACATAGTATGAACAGACAAACACTAAATGCTTCCTCCTTTTCGCGACCTGGGTGCAGTCGCCTGGCCAGGAACTGCGCTACTCAGGAGTCCACTCTCGCTTGGTCTGTGTTTCAAGACCTCTCAATCACACAAGCAATCATATCATCACAAAAATCATTTTTCAAGTGCCCAGGTTTTCTGACTAACTGACTATTCCAAACAAGAAGGGTCGATGGCTTCCCCCCGCGCATACTCATGCGGGGTCTACTAGGACCGCCCTTATGAGAGGTGATCAAGCTCTCTTGTCTCGCGCATACCCATGCGAGATTTCTCAGTTAGTTTATACCAAATCAGTTTTGCGCATACTCATGCAAGACTCTTTTTCCCAGGCTGTACTGACTATCAAATCACAAAAATGTCTACTCATCGGATCCAGTTCCCGATACCAAACCAGTTCTTGGGTTGGACCCCGGACTCCCCTCAGGTTCAGAGGTGTTGGCCAGCTGGACCCAGTGGCCCGCCGAGGCAAGGCGGAACCCTCTCCAATACAAAGGGATCAGCGGCGCCTGAGAATTCCACTGTGGTCGGACAGACATGGTTCCAACCGGACCAAACCTTTGAGGCGAGAAGTCGTGGTATATTCACTTCCATACCATCCCCTGCTCGCACATTCCCGGCCAACGCACCAAGAAAATGTAGCAGCTGATAAGCATGCAATAAATAAAACCAGGAGTCAGTTCAGAAGATCCAAGCCAATTTATTGTGCACATGGCTCAGTTAGTCAAAGCTTCAAAAGGAACTGAGCAAAGTTTTTACAGAGACATACTCATTTATACCTCTCTTTCAGTTTGATACATGCAAACTTTCTATTGGTTCCAACGCCCCCTGCACCTGTCCAATCAGAGATCCCTCCTGGGCCTAGCACCCAGCTCCCTCCCTTAGGACTGTTCTAACAATGGTGCAGTTTCTAGGTTTGATACTTCTCTACTGCAAAGTCGTCTCTAGCTCCAGGAATGCATGTATTGAAACATTTCTTTCTTTTGCACACAAGAGAATAATGGAAGACTTATGAATTCATGTAAAACTTCTTATTAAGCAGTTTAAAACAGTTTTCTCATTTTCAACAGATTTTTGGTTCTTTTCTAGCTATGATGGGGGTTGGAATCCAGGCCTAACTTACAGGCCTTTCATATTAGCAGACTATTCTAGGCCATAGCCTGCCACAATCAAGCTTCACAAAAATAACAATTCAGTGTAAATAACTACAAGGGCAAAAACCCGATGCCAAGACCGAACGCAGTTTAGGACAACTATCCAGAGGGTCGCTATGAGTCGACAAAGACTCAATGGCACTTAACAACAACAATGTTTCGGCACTCCAGTGCGTTTATCAAAGGGTAAGCTTCAAAGCAGTGTTGCTACAACTTTTATCACTGGGATCAAAATAAAAGCCATTACAAAACATCAATTTCATTATTTCCAAAGAGCAGCAAAAAGAGTGTCACTCACTTCATGGAGACAACATATACTCTCTTCAGTAATGGTGCCACATGCATACTTTAAAAGAACATTGAATACATTAAAGACTGAAAAATCAATTTTATTATTCATCCCCTCCAGGAATCACAGTACCCAGATTAAAAAATCCACCATTGCTCTCACTCAAGCAGTCATTGTCTGAGGTCTTCACCATGAACGGATGAATATTCAATGGAATTGTAGCAGCAAAGCGCAGACAAACCAATGATACCAGGAGTCTGTTCAGAAGGTCCAAATTATTTATTTGTGCACAAGTCTCAAGCAAGTCAATTTCAAAATGGCTGAGCAAAGTTTTCTAGCATTACAACAACTTTTATAGACTTCTGTTCATTCTAGGTATAGAAAAACATTTCATTGGTCCCGGTACTCTCCCGTACCTCCCGTACCCCTTCCATTGGTCCCGGTACTGATAAGATTATCCAATTATGTTCCTTCAGTGGGCTCGACACCTGCTCACCCCCTTTCTAGTCCCAATTACAATGGTCAGTTCATCAACTTGTTACTTTCACACTCTCAAGGCCATAGAGCCAATTTGTGCATGCAGGGGAGCAGGGCTCTGCAACTCATCTGTCAGCAATCCCAATTATATTCCTTGCAGATGTACTTTTCTTATCAGTAACTTTTAAACATATTTTTCTGTATTTTTCCATCTCTCAGTTTTGCTTACCTAAGTTAGTTTAGTTCTCTTGCAGAGTTCTATCCTACAATAGCAGCATGTTGGGGGATGTGCAATTCCTATGTGCCTCTCCACAGGCTTCATTTACAGGTCAAGCTAGTTAGGCCTGCCTGCTTATGTCAGACACCGTGGATCACAGGCCTGCACCTGCCACATTCCCCCCTTTGATTAATCTCACCCTATTACTTAATAAGGTGTGAGAATTAAATCACCTTTAGAAGAATCACATCATGATTGAAGGATTTCGACTAGGGCTGGCTCTATATAGGGCCATTATTTTAGTTGCGGTCTTCCGCTCTACTGTGCTGTCAATAGCATTATGAATGGAACGCATACAACATGGGATTAAACATGGTAATAAGAAGATAACAACAACAAGGATTAGTACTAAGACAATGAAAGTCTTAAATTCTCCCAGCCAGGAGAAAAGGTTAGCAAACCAGTTAGGGAATTTCAATGAGTGCCAAGTCTGCACTGGCACATAAGCATGTCTTTGCATATCTTTAGCAATTTCTTCAACTACTTGACCCTTATCATCTATTTTCAAACAGCAATTAGTTAAATTCAGTTTACCACATACTCCTTCTTCAGCTGCTAACAAATAATCAAGTGCTAAGCGGTTCTGATATATAGCAGTGCGCATCTGAGTACTTTGTCTAGCTAAGAGCGTAAGAGCATGACTAGTTTCATTGGTAATTATTTCAACTACTGCTTGTAAGCGAATAATACGATTAATCATATAGATTGGAGTACGATAACCATACATACCATCATCATTGCAAGTGGCAGGCCCATAATACTCAATGATTCTTTCTGGTGGCCAATCATCACCCTGCCACTTCTCCCACTTACCTATCTGTAAGGCTTCTCTTTTCTGTCTTAGTGCTCTTTTGTGTCGGTGGGTAGTGTATACAGGGTATCCTAATTGTTCTCCGTGTTCAGTGTTTAAAAGAAAGAAAGAAGGTCTGATGGTTCCTAAGACACATGCTACTCCGCATTGTGGCGGGAGTTGTGCATACGCTCGGTTTCCACAGATCCAATATAGGCCAGGTGGGGCTTGCCAGGCATGGACTTTGGCAAGGTTAGTCCATAAATCTGCAAGTTCAGGAAATCTGGCTAATGGGTTAGGAGGTTCAGGGTGTCTGATTCCTGACCACCATGACGTCTTTTTGGTTGTGGCATTATAGTACTTCTGGCTAAGACAGACCAGCTGTCCTACCTTTTGGGTGAACTGGGGTCCAGTTCTGGCATAGCAAAGACGTCCAACGATTGAGTGCGCTAACACCCATTCACTGGTAGTCTTGTGTAATTCAGTTTGATTGTAAATCAAAGAATAATTCAATTCTTGGGCTTCCCATGGCCATTGGTCTCCCATTTGGGTTCCGCCACAGAAATAGCAATCTGAGATCTTAAGACTAGATACTACTGCTCCGGCTAATTCTAGAAATAAATTCTGAGAGGGATGAGGGATCTCAAACTTATTTACATGCATGGCTTCATAGAAGGTATTATGGATATGATATTTAGATGACTTGTGGGCTTGGGTATTCAATCTAATATACACAATGGTTCCTGGGTCTATTGCCCCTCCAGCAATACGTAAACCAAACTTGTATCCTTGTTTCCATGCATAGGGATTGTGTATGCGTAAGTGTAAGGGGTTACAAGCATCTTTCTGACATTTATCATTTGTGGTTGGCTTGGTTAAAGTAGCCATTCGTTTATCTATCTTCTCGTCAACTATACCATTATTCCAGGTAGCATAAAAAACACATCCCCAATACGGGCAATAGTAATCTGCTGCTGGTGCAGTACTATAGCCTGGTTCCTTTTTACCTGTACACTTCCACCATCCTGTGGCACCCTCTGGACACATGTACTTATGGTCATTTCGATACGCTTTCTCCCAAGTACCACAGGTGGAATAACTATCTCTGTTAATGACATTACATGCATCAAAATTCAAAACAGCAGGTTTAGTAATGTCCTTAAGCGGTGGTGTAGCAGCTATTATAGGTCCATCTGCATCCTTCCATCGTATTTCCAACGTGTAATAGGATGGATTCTGATGCGGATTATAGCATGCTCTAATTTTGCCATAAGTGCAAATATTTAGTTCAGTGGTGTTATAAATACACCGAGTCACTTTTCCCTTGCAGGTATAGTACGAGTGGTAAATCAAAGTCTGAGTTACTTTCAGTCCAGTTCGAGTAGAAGTAATGCAAGCAGTGCATGGAGGTAAAGCATAAGTCAGTTCAAAACTTCCAAAGAAGGCAACCAGAATGAAGCAAAAGTAAAGATGCATGTTGATGTTGATTGGAGTTCTTCTGAATCCTCAGCTTGCTGATCTTGATCACGACGTTCTCTTTTTCTTCGTCCCGTTTGCTAATGAAGCAATTTAACGGGTGCTGAGTGTTGATTGAAGATCCTCAGGTTGTCCCGTACACATTAACCAACTTATTAGCAATTTCAGTTGGCTTGTGAAGTCTGGCTAGTCAATGTAGTATCAAAGTAGTGTGCAGAATCACGCACGCAAATTGAGTTCGTTGAAACAAAACTGTTGCTGCATGGAAAACAGCAATCCTCTTCGAAAGACTTGGCTACTGCAAGGCACTGTGATGAAGTGTCTAAGTTGCTGGTTGCCATCTCAGAGTAACTCGCAAGGGTGCATCAAGATGCTGCTCTGCTGTCCACTGCTCAGGTTCAGGATCAGCAGCTGGCTTGACTCTGCTGTGGTGGATCCAGGCGTCGATCTCGGCTACCTTTACTGCAGTTGGGGTAGACAGGATGACGGTGTACGGTCCCTTCCAATGGGGTTCCAACGGTGTCTTCTTCCAATCTTTGATCCACACCGAGGTACCAGGCTGATAGGGATGCAAGGGTTCCGTCAAGTTGATAGGCAACTGGTCTTGGATCCACACATGGAGAGTCTGCAGAACAAAACTAAGAGCTAGGAGTTCTTGTCTGGTTACTTCTGAACCAATTTGGGCTAAACTTCCTTTAATTCCCTGCACTATTGGTGGGGGTTTACCATACAGGACTTCAAAAGGGGAAAATCCTGTTGACTTTACAGGAGCTGAGCGTATTCTGAGTAAAGCTATTGGGAGCACTTGGGGCCACTTCAAGTGTGTCTCCTGGCAAAGCTTGGACATTTGGGCTTTTAGGGTATGATTCATTCGCTCAACTTTCCCTGAACTCTGGGGTCTGTATGCAGTGTGGAGTTTCCATTGTATCTGCAAAGCTTTTGCTAACTGTTGAGTAACTTGGGAGACAAATGAGGGTCCATTGTCTGACCCTATTACTGCTGGAATTCCAAACCTAGGGACAATCTCTCTCATCAGAACTTTGGTAACTTCTCGGGCTTTCTCAGTTCTGGTTGGGAAGGCTTCTACCCACCCAGAGAAAGTACAAACTAATACTAATAGGTAATGGTATCCATTGGCTCTTGGCATTTCGGTAAAATCAATTTGGAGGTTGTGCATGGGGGTTACACCTCCTGACTGAACTCGGGGTGCCGTTATAAGGCCTTGCTTGGCATTATTTTTGGCACAGGTTAGACATTGACGTGCTACTGAAGCTGATATGGTTGTCAATAGAGGGATGTAAAAATGTGGTCTGAGTGCTTTTTCCATTGCACTTTTTCCATAGGGGGTAGCTTCATGAAAGGCTTTGACAAAAGATGGTCCTAACAGTTCAGGAATTACTATTCGTCCAGGGGGTTGACTGCCCTCTTCTGGTGGCAGCTCAATCCATCCATCTTTCAATACTCCATCTTCTTTGTTACAGTAGTAATCTAATTATTTGGTGGTATATCGTGGTGTCCATAAATTCAGAGGGACTGGAAACAATGCTGCCTGCATTGGCATTGCTTGTGGTGTGATCTGTCCTGTCATAGCTGCTTGTCGTGCTGAAGCATCTGCAAATCTATTTCCTCGGGCAACTTCTCCTTTTCCTGCTTGATGTCCTCTGCAATGCATGACAGCTACACTTGTTGGGGCCCAAACTGCATCAAGTAACATCAATATCTCGGGACCATATTTGACTGACTTTCCTCCGGATGTGATGAGCCCTCGTTCTTTATAGAGAGCTCCATGGGCATGCAGAGTGGTGAAGGCATATTTGGAGTCTGTATATACATTTAGCACAAGTTTTTCTCCTAACAATAAGGCTCTGGTAAGTGCTATCAATTCGGCTTTTTGGGCTGATGTGCCTGAGGCTAGAGCTGATGATTCAACTACTTCGTGTTGAGTGACGACTGCATATCCGGCACAGCGTCGTCCATCGAGGATGAGACTGCTCCCATCAACATAATAGATCTGGTCAGGATTGTCTATGGGCACATCTGTCAAATCAGGTCGACTGGAGAACACAGTTTCCATGACTTCGATACAGTCATGTTCTGGGAGTTCTTCACTGATGGGTATCAAGGTGGCTGGATTCAAGGCATGACTCACTTCTAGTTGTATCTGTGGGTTTTCACATAACATGCTCTGGTATTTCAACATTCGGGAATTGGTGAGCCAATAGTTTGCTTTTTGTTCCATAAGGGCAAGGACTGCATGTGGCACAGTGACTCGTATGTTCTGTCCTAGTGTGAGCTTGTCTGCTTCACTCACTAATAGTGCTGTAGCTGCAACTGCTCTCAGGCATGGTGGCCATCCTTTGGCCACAGGGTCCAATTGTTTCGATAGGTATGCTACAGGTCGCTCCCAATTTCCCAATTTCTGAGTCAACATGCCTAAGGCATTTCCCTGTACTTCATGTACAAACAAGTGGAAAGGTTTGTGGACATCTGGTAGTCCAAGTGCTGGTGATGACATCAATTCTTCTTTTAACTTCTGGAAGACTGTATCCTGCTCAAGTCCCCACTCCAGTGGCGACTTCTCTTCTCCTTTTGTGGCTTCATACAGTGGTTTGGCAATTTGAGCAAAGTTGGGTATCCAGATTCGGCAATATCCTGCCGCTCCCAGAAAGGCTCTGACTTGCTTTCTGGTTGTTGGGGTTGGAATTCTGCATACTGCTTCTTTTCTTTCTCTGCCTAATCTTCGGCTTCCTTGGGTTATACGAAAACCCAAGTATTTCACTTCTTTTTGGCATAGCTGTGCTTTTGCTCTGGAAACTTTGTATCCAGCTTCATCTAGTAACTGCAAGAGATCTTTGGTGGCTAGTATACATTCACTTTCTGATATGGCAGCTATCAGCAGATCGTCCATGTATTGGAGAAGCACTCTCTTCCCCGGGGCCACTGGATAGCTTGAAAGGTCTTGATTCAGTGCAGCACTAAAGATGGTAGGCGAATTTTTGAATCCTTGGGGTAATCTTGTCCAGGTGAGTTGGCCCCCTCTTCCAGAGATGGGGTCCTGCCATTCGAATGCAAACAATATTTGACTTACAGGGGCTAATCTTATGCAAAAGAATGCATCTTTTAAATCCAGTACAGTGAAATGCGTAGCTTCAGCAGGTATCAGTCCTAGAAGAGTGTAAGGATTGGGTACAACTGGATGTATAGTTTCAACTGCATCATTTACTCTCCTTAAATCTGTACTGGGCGGTAATCCTCCGTCCCAGGTTTCTTTACTGGCAAAAGTGGAGTGTTCCATGGGGATTGACATACTTTTAGTAGGCCTTACTCGAGCAATCTTTGCAAGTGACGATGAATGCCTTCAATTGCGGCTCTTGGGAGAGGGTACTGTTTGACGTGCACTGGTGTAGCACTAGGCTTGAGGGTTACAATCACTGGAGCTATATGCTTGGCTAGGCCTGGGGGACTGCCTTCTGCCCATACTCCAGGTGGTGCATGAATGTTCTTTAAAGTTTGTTCAAAATAAGTGTCTTGGATAGAGTCATCAATGTAATACCTCCATTCTTCTTCTCGGGGAACTGTCAGCAGCATTATTCCTGCTGGTTTGGCTTGGGGATTTACTGTCATTTGCATTTCTCCTTCTTCAGAGAAATATATTTGTGCTTGGAGTTTGGCTAGCATATCTTGTCCCAGTAGTGGCACTGGACATTCGGGCATGTAAAGGAATTGATGAGTTATTTGCTGTCCTCCTAGACTGCATATACGATTCTGAAGAAAAGACTTTGTAGCTTTGGCACCAGTTGCTCCTATAATGGTGACTGCTTTTGTAGAAAATGGGGCTATCTTCTTGTCTATTACTGAATGTTGTGCTCCAGTATCAACCATAAAGTCCATAACTTGGTCTCCTATTTGTATTCCGACCATAGGCTCCTGGAGACCTAAAGCAAACTTGGAGCCCGGTCTGTCCTAATCCACGTCATTTTCATCATGGATCGTTGTGGCCAATGCTTGAATGGCTCCTCCTCTTTCACGCTGGAATTGTTCTCGATTGGCTCCTCCGCGGTTTCGGGGATAGCCTCGTCTTTCTTCGCGCCATTGATGATTGCTGTCGTCATCTTGCTGGGCGTCTTCGAGTTGCGGGCACGTATCTCTCCAATGTCCTTCTTCTCTACAGTAGGCGCATTGGTTCACGCCTAGCTTCTGGGTCCGGCCTCCGCCTTGGCCCCGCCCTCTTCCTCTGCTCCGTCGACTAGGGACACCTCCCCTTTTCTGTTCAACTATGGCCGCAGCCAAAAAATCAGCTTTCTTCTTCATCTTTCTATCACATTCTCTCTGTCTTTCATTATCACGATTCACATACACTTTATGAGCAACTTCCAGTAACTGCGTTGCATTCATGCCCGCAAATCCTTCTAACTTCTGTAATTTATGTCTAATGTCTGGTTGAGACTGGTTTACAAAAGCAGAATTCACCATACATAAACTTCCTGGTGCCTCGGGATCATAGGGGTATACATTCTGTATGCTTCAGTTAATCTTTCGTGAAAGTCTGCTGGGCTTTCATCTACACCTTGGATAACTCCTGCAACTTTGGAAAGGTTCATAGCTTTCTGGCCTCCCCTTTTCAGGCCTTGTAAAAAGCCTTGGCGAAAACGGGCCAGGGCTGTGGATCCTTCCTCTGTATTTGGATCCCAATGAGGGTCTTCATTCGGGAATTCTCTCTGGGCCGCTTCCCGATAGTCTATTCTGTTCAGTCCCTGTCCTGGAGCTACAGGGTTATCTGCCATCCACTCAATAGCTGCTTTTCTAATTCGTGTTCGCTCTTCTGTCGTAAATAGGGTGGTCAGGAGCTGGCGGCAATCTGGCCAAGTGGGTTGGTGGGTTTCCATAATAGTAGTTACTAATTCTGTCAGCTCCTGGGGCTTATTAGTATAGGAGGCATAATGCGACCTCCAATTTAACAAATCAGTTGTAGAGAAAGGGATATACACATAAGTTAAGGGTCCCGATACTACCTCCTCATTATCGTTCTTTATAGGCACTCCCGGGACTTGCCGTAAAGGCATCATTTTGGCAGTAGATGTCTTGTGGGATCTAAGGGCTGTTTTCTTAACTATCTTTCCAGAGATTACTTTCTTTTTCTCGACAGGTTTCACTTTTGGTGTACATTTTGCTGGCACGCTGGCACTGGCAATCACTTGTACGTTGTCATCCTCGCTTGGGGCATTTTCATTTTCTTCCTCCTCTACTTCTGCATCTGACTCGCTTTTTATAATATCCTCTTCTTCAGCTAATTCCTCTCTCTCCCCTCCGGGAGGTGGGTCAGGGGTTGGGTCCCGCACCGGCTGTCTCTGGGGCTCTGGGGCAGGATGCCGGGCTACTCTTATCGGACCTGGTGTTCGAGGCTGTCGGGGAATTATTTCTGGGGAATCAGGATCTACCAGGATGGGCTTCTTCCTGGACTTCTTATCCTGCTCTTTCATTCTAGGCTGTTCCGTTTTCTGTCTAGAATCTGTTTTAGCTAACATTATTCTGCACTGTTCCTCATAACAGCGCTGCGCCCAAAGGGGGCGGATCTTCACAAATACTTAACCAGGAATCTATATAGGGGTACTGATCGGGGTGCACTATCCGCACTCTACGATGTACTAACTGAATAATTTCTACATTGAACGTTCCCTCTCGGGGCCAGGTGGGGTCTAGATCGGGCCACTCCCTAGTACACAAAATCTGCAAACGGGCTGCTGTCATTTTAATACCATAATCTCCAGAATATCCCTCTTTAAAATGTGCGATCATACATTCTAATGGAGTGTTTCTAGTAGACCCCGCCCCTCCCATTTCGATGTGTGCGCGCAACAACAGACAAAAGGGAAAAGGAGGGCGGACCGTGGGTAAGGGGTCCTCACGGCCCTGGAAACGTATAAGGAGTACAAATAACAAGACAAGACGACAGTCGCTTCCCCCTTTTCGCGACCTGAACGCGGTCGCCCGGTCAGGAAATGCGCTACTCAGGGGTCCGCCTTCACTTGGTCCGTGCTGCCAGACCTCTCATTCACACTTCAGTCACACAATCATGCTAGCAACGTATCCCAGAATGCATTCGTTTCTATCTATTCTGACTAGTCTTACCAATTTCCCAATTACAAAAAGGATGGGGGGTTTCACCCGGCGAATTCCCATGCGGGGTTACTCGGCCCTTCCTTGAGAGGTGATCAGGCTCTCTTACCAATTCCCAATATCTCGAGATTACAAATTCCAAATTCCAAGTTCCAATGGCAGTACTGCTCTTTCTATTTCTGTCTAGACACCAAATCAAAACTATACTCACCGGATCCGGTCCTCAAACTTCCCAAGCAGGCGCATGAGTTGGACCTCGGACTCCCCTCACTCGGGTTCGAGGCGTTGGCTCCAGCCGGGCCCAGCACACGCAGAGGTCCGACCAGCTCCCTCCGATACAAGGGACCGGCGGCGCCAGGGAGCAGCCCTCGTCGGAAGGGCACGATCCCGGCAGGACCAAGCCTATAGAGGCGGAAAGTCGTGGTATATTGCCCTATATACACTTTGATTCCACAACTTCCCGGCCAACGCACCAAGAATATGTAGCAGCAAAGCGCAGACAAACCAATGATACCAGGAGTCTGCTCAGAAGGTCCAAATCATTTATTTGTGCACAAGTCTCAAGCAAGTCAATTTCAAAATGGCTGAGCAAAGTTTTCTAGCATTACAACAACTTTTATAGACTTCTGTTCCATTCTAGGTATAGAAAAACATTTCATTGGTCCCGGTACTCTCCCGTACCTCCCGTACCCCTTCCATTGGTCCCGGTACTGATAAGATTATCCAATTATGTTCCTTCAGTGGGCTCGACACCTGCTCACCCCCCTTCTAGTCCCAATTACAATGGTCAGTTCATCAACTTGTTACTTTCACACTCTCAAGGCCATAGAGCCAATTTGTGCATGCAGGGGAGCAGGGCTCTGCAACTCATCTGTCAGCAATCCCAATTATATTCCTTGCAGATGTACTTTTCTTATCAGTAACTTTTAAACATATTTTTCTGTATTTTTCCATCTCTCAGTTTTGCTTACCTAAGTTAGTTTAGTTCTCTTGCAGAGTTCTATCCTACAATAGCAGCATGTTGGGGGATGTGCAATTCCTATGTGCCTCTCCACAGGCTTCATTTACAGGTCAAGCTAGTTAGGCCTGCCTGCTTATGTCAGACACCGTGGATCACAGGCCTGCACCTGCCACAGAATGAACTCACAGTAGTGAGTTACCATAGGTGCCTCCATTTTACTTGTGGAAATGCAATTTCAATGGTTGATCATCTGGATTTTCAATGCTCTCTTAGGGGTATGTTTATTGAACAGCGGTAGTGACTTCTATGCAATATTGGAGCTGCAGCTCCATTGAATTCAATGGGGCCACGGCTTCGATATCGCACGGAAGCCACTACCACTGTTTAGTAAACATACCCCTTCCTTTACGTCACTCCAGTCTAGTCCCGGAATCTCTGGGATACAGATCCTCCTGCAGTTGCTTGGAGACTGAATCATAACATTCTTCTGATGTCATCCATATAACTACCTGAGGGACCGCCCACTCGCTCCAGTTTTTTCAGTCTCCAAGCAGTTGCAGGTTGTAGAGCCTAGGGATCCTGGGCTCTTTTGAGGGACAATTAAGTATTTGAATTTGAATTTCTTATTTTGATTTTAATTTTAATTTAGTTTCAAGTTTCCTTCTTCAAGCTTGCTTTATTTTATTTTTAAAAAAAGGTTATATACCTTTAAAAGCTCTAAATGCCCCCCCCCCTCTCTTTTAAAGGAATTCATTTAGCAATTTAAAGACCCGCAGTTCTTTGAAAGATTGCTGAGGGGTGAGTGTGAGTCTCCCGATCCTACTAGGGCTAGGAGAGGAGTACTTAGCAGTCTGGAGTCATCTCTGATTTTTGTTATTACCGATACTCCCCCACATGGATCTTTCGGATACCTCTGAGGCAAGAAAGAGCTTATTATCAGGGATCCGGTAAGCAGAAACAGCGTTTTTTTAAACTGGCAGCGACAGGTATTTCCTTGCTGCGCAGTTCTTAGAGGTGATGGTTAATGAAGGCCGTGCCGTGTTGGCGCGTGCATATATCAATGGTGTTCAGCGAGTTGTTTAAAGATCAGCTGGCATGTTGAAACGCGATACTTCCGGGTGCTCCTATAGGCGGAAATGCTTAGCTAGGAGAGACCCGATGGAATAAGACAGAAAAGGAAAGTTTTTTTATTTTGATTGCTTCACTGATTTGTGACAGCTACAGTTTAAAAAGAAAAAAGAAAAAAGAAAAACTGCGCCGTTTTTAAAACTTGAAGGGGGCAATCCTATATCAGGAGTAGTTGTGAGTATTTAATATTTTATTAATATTTTATTACTTGGAAAATTTGTAGTGCACAATGCCTTTAAAGCCACAATGTCTAGTCTGTGGTTCAAAAAGGGGCATTTCGTCGGATTCTGGTGTATGCAAATCCTGTATTCAGGAAAATACAGAGATACAAAATGCTGTAGAAGTCTCGACAGAGGCTGTTAGGCATACTTCCTCACCCTTAAAGCCTTCAGTCTTTTCTTCAGGTTTAGCGGCGTTGTTTTCAAAAGAATTTCTTACTTTAATTCAGCAAAGTTTTAAGACTGATAATAAGGGTATTTTATCATCCTTGGTATCTGACATGGGAAGAAAGCGTTCTGCTATTCATTTGGAAGTTAATGAGGCTCCAGTACATGGTAAAAAGATGAAAATAGGAAAAGATTTTTCAATTTCATCTGAAGATTTGCATTCAGATGGAGATTTAGATATGGAGGAGGAATTGGAAGAGGGAGAGCTGAAAGACCAAGAGGATCTTTCTAGAATAGTGCGTGTTTTTCGGTGGGAAGCGTTGCCAGCACTATGGAAACCTTTAAGGCACTAAATATGCCAATCTCGGAGCCTGACGAAAATTCAGTATTAGAGGATCCTTTGTTGCAATCATTTAGAAAATCTCAGAAGGCTTTTCCAGTTCATAGAGTGGTTAAAGATATGATTCAGCAAGAGTGGAATATACCAGAGGCTGGTTTAAGAGGCTCCAGGATTATGGCTCGTCTGTATCCTTTATTGGATAGGGATCGAGAATTGTTTAATCCACCTAAAGTAGATGCAGCGGTTTCAGCTATAACTAAAAGAACTACTATTCCAGTAGAGAGTGGTGCAGCTCTTAAGGATAGTTATGATAGAAAGTTGGACACTTTGCTGAAACAAGTGTTTGATATAAATGCACTGTCTATTCAGGCATCCATTTGTGGATCATGGGTAGCAAGAGCATGTTTGCGCTGGTCACAAAAATGCATGTTAACACAGTAGAAGATTCAGTAGAAGAAGCATTTAAATTAGAAACTGGAGCAGCTAGAAGGTATAGGCTCAGTTGTCGCAGCTAGAAGGTCTTTGTGGCTGCGAAGCTGGGCTGCAGATGCTTCTTCTAAGGCAAGACTTTCCAAGCTTCCTTTTAGGGGAAAATTACTTTTTGGGGAAGATTTGGACAAGTTGGTAAAAGATTTAGGAGATTATAAGGGAGGCAGACTGCCTGAAGATAGACAAAGGTTAGGACGCTCAGTCCAGGCAGTTAGAGGCCAGTACAGAGATTTTCATCGTTTTCGTAACGCTCGTTTTGGTCAGTTTCAGAGAGGATGCCAGTTTGCTAGGAGTCAGGGGTTTCAAGGTTTTAGGGGAGCAGGCAGAGATTTTGCAGCTTCCTCTACCTCTGCAAACCCAAGAAAATCACAATGAGATGAGGGATACCCAGGTGGATGTTATTCCTGTAGGGGGACGGCTCCGGGACTTTTATCCGGCCTGGGTTCAAATCACATCCGATCAGTGGGCGTTAGAGATCATTCAAAAGGGGTATGCGCTGGAATTTCAACGTCCAGTGCCCGATTTGTTCGTTCAATCTCCTTGCAAGGCACGCATAAGAGGGGCAGCAGTTTGCGAAACCTTGCAAAGACTTTTGAATTTGAAAGCTATTGTACCGGTACAGTTAAGTCAACAAGGTGCTGGTCGATACTCAATTTATTTTGTAGTTCCAAAGAAGGACGGTTCTTTTTGACTGGTGTTGGATCTTCGCGGGGTAAACCGTTATTTTCGGGTGACTCATTTTCATATGGAAACGTTGAAATCGGTTATAATGGCAGTGAGGAAAGGAGAGTTTCTCTCATCTCTGGATTTAACAGAGGCGTATCTGCATGTTCCAATTCATCAGGAACATCAAAAATTTTTAAGATTTGCAGTTCCAAGGGGTCATTTCCAGTTTCAGGCATTGCCCTTCGGTTTGGCAACAGCTCCGCGAACATTTACAAAAGTAATGGTAGTGGTGGCGGCAGCATTAAGAAGAGAAGGAATTCTGGTTCACCCTTACCTGGACGATTGGTTGATTCGAGCAAAATCAGAAAGGGAAGGCAGATTAGCAACAGACAGAGTAGTAGAATTTTTGAAAAGTTTAGGCTGGATAGTCAATATGACAAAGAGCAAATTGCTTCCGTCACAGAATCTGGAACATTTGGGTGCTCGGTTCGATACAAAAAAGGGAAGAGTTTTTCTTCCTCGCTCTCAGGCTCTAGCATTAAAAAATCTGGTGAAAAGTTTTTTGACAAGAAAGGAACCCACAACATGGCATTATCTACAATTGCTCGGAACCATGGCAGCAACTTTGGACTTAGTGCCATGGGCGAGAACTCATATGCGACCGTTGCAAAGAGCACTGTTGAGAAGGTGGTCACATCAAAGGAGTCCACTATCAAAGAAATTACCATGTCTTCCGGAAACGCATCAAGCTCTACAGTGGTGGTTAAGACCGGAGGTGCTAGAGTTGGGAATGAATCTGGAGTCTCCGGATTGGGTCCAGTTAACAACAGATGCCAGTCTAGTGGGCTGGGGGGCACACTTCCAAGGAAAGTTTGCTCAAGGTTAATGGACCAAAGAGGAGAAAGTGTGGTCCATAAACAGATTGGAGTTGAGAGCAGTAATTTTAGCTCTGCGAGCATTTCAGCATTACCTTCGGGGGAAGGCTATTCGGGTGCTATAAGACAACGCAACCGCAGTAGCTTACATCAATCGTCAAAGGGGCACAAGCAGTGCTCCTCTGGAGACCGAGGCAGAGCAGTTGTTCATCTGGGCCGAGAAGAACTTGGAGGCTTTGTCTGCAAGTCATGTTGAAGGAGTAAGCAATGTCGAAGCAGATTTTCTGAGTCGGGTGAGGGTGGAACCAGGAGAGTGGGTTTTACACCCTCAGGTGTTTCAGTTGTTAGTAAAGCATTGGGGGATTCCGGTGATGGATCTCATGGCAACATTTGAGTCAGCAAAGGTCGATTGATTTTACAGTCGAAGATGAGAAAGGATGTCGGATGGTCTGGATGCTCTAAATCAAAGTTGGCCGAAAGGACAGCTTCTATATATCTTCTCTTCATGGGCGTTGATAGGTCTAGTTCTACAAAGAGTGGAGCATCACAGGGGATTTGTGATATTAATAGCTCCAGATTGGCCAAGACGGCCGTGGTATGCGGATCTCATGAGACTGTTGGTAGATCATCCTTGGCGTTTACCAATAAGAAAAGACCTGTTAAGTCAAGGACCCTTACACATGTCTCAAGTGGATCAATTCTCGCTTATGGCTTGGCTCTTGAAAGGGCAAGGTTAAGAGCTAGAGCATACTCTTCAGCAGTGATTTCTACTTTGTTAAGGTCAAGAAGGAAATCTACATCTTTGGCTTACATTCGCACGTGGAGAATATTTGAGGCATGGTGTCAGAACAAGGACGTTGAAGCGTTGAGAACGTCTATTTCTCAAGTTCTATCTTTTTTGCAGGAAGGTTTTGAGAAGGGATTAGCTCCAGCGTCGTTAAAGGTTCAACTAGCGGGGCTTTCTTGTTATAGAGGGAAGGTAAAGAGTGAAGCGATTGGAACACATCCTGATGTGAAGCATTTTTTGAGGGCGGTTACTTTATTGAGACCACCATGCAGACCACGGGTTCCTTCTTGGAGTCTCAATTTGGTTTTGGAGGCCTTAGTTAAATGAGCCTTTTGAGCCATTATCTCGAGCGTCGCTAAAGGATCTTTCGCTTAAGGTAGTATTTCTGGTGGCTATTGCGTCAGCGCGAAGAATTTCTGAATTACAAGCTTTATCTTGTAGAAGACCTTTTCTGTATTCTTAAAAGGTAAAGTTCTTTTAAGGCCGGTTCCTTCTTTTTTACCTAAAGTGGTATCGGTTTTTCATATGAGTCAGGAAGTATCATTACCAGTTTTTGATAAGAAAAGTAAAGAATGTCAAATTAATAAGTTATATCTTTTGGATGTGCGTAAGGCATTGAAGTTGTATTTGAAAAGAACACAAGAATTCCGTAAGTTGGATAGATTATTTGTTCTCTTTGCAGGCCCAAGGAAGGGTCAAGCGGCTTCTAAAGCTTCTATAGCTAGGTGGCTTAAGGAAGCTATATCTTCTTCATATTTATTAAAAGGTAAGGCAATTCCAAAAGGACTTAGGGCGCACTCAATGAGAGCACAAGCTGCGTCCTGGGCTGAGTACAGTTTGGTACCACCTGTGGACATTTGCAGAGCGGCTACTTGGTCGTCAATGAATTCTTTTGTGAAACATTATAGGCTAGACTTACAAGCAGAGGCGGATACCTGTTTTGGTATGGCTGTGCTTCAGGCTGGTCTAGCAGGACCCACCCATTAGATTGTACTGCTCTGATATATCCCAGAGATTCCGGGACTGGACTGGAGTGACGTAAAGGAAAGGTAAATTAGACTTACCTGCTAATTGTTGTTCCTTTAGAAACTCCAGTCCAGTCCCGCATCCCTCCCTGATATGCGTTTGTTTTAAAATAGTGTTTAAGTTTATAGCCTGAAGCAGGTATATATGAGTTTTATGTTAGTCCTTAGAGTTAATTTAGGTTTTCTAATGCTTTTGGATATTCTTAAGAAAGCAATATTCCTTAGAGTAGAGATGGTGAGCAATATTAAAAAAAAAGTAAAAAAATTAATGTTTAATTTTGATAAATAAGAGAGTTGCTTAATTGTTGCTCTGGTGAGTCTGCTTTGTTAATAGGAAAACTGGAGCGAGTGGGCGGTCCCTCAGGTAGTTATATGGATGACATCAGAAGAATGTTATGATGCAGTCTCCAAACAACTGCAGGAGGATCTGTATCCCAGAGATTCCGGGACTGGACTGGAGTTTCTAAAGGAACAACAATTAGCAGGTAAGTCTAATTTACCTTTAGTCTTCCCTATATAATATAAGAAGCAGGGGTAATAAATCAAATAGACCACCATATGCGTGCACAAGTTGAAAATTATAGTTAACTTGCATGGACAGAATATTGAAAGACAAGGTGCATACCAGACATTCAGTTTCAGACGTAAGGGTAGGTAGCAACAGCCATCGACGTGACACATGAGAGACCCAGCAATAAGCTCTCTTAATAATATGTCCCTCACTTGGTTTGCAGCTTGTCATGCTGTGAGGGCTTGCGTCATCAGTGATGCTGAGAGCTACGTTCTTGGTAGCTTAACTACTGGCACAGTCTCCCAAGATAGACAGGTCTCAGCTGAGGTGCTGTAGCAGCTGATAAGCATGCAATAAATAATACCAGGAGTCAGTTCAAAGATCCAAGCCAATTTATTGTGCACAAGGCTCAGGTAGTCAAGCTTCAAAAAGGACTGAGCAAAGCTCTTACAGAAACATATTCATTTTATACATTTTTCTTCAGCTTGATACATGCAGACTTTCTATTGGTCCCAATGCCCCCTGCACTTGTCCAATCAGGGACCCTCTCTGGGCCTAGCACCCTGCTCCCCCTTCCCAGGCTATTCTAACAATGGTACAGTGTCTAGGTATTGATACAAATCTACTGCAGGGTCATTTCTGGCTCTAGGAATGCAGGTATTGAAACATTTCTATCATCAGAACATAAGAGAATAATGAAAGATTTATGTATTCATGAAGACTCCTTATTAAGCAGTTTAAAACAGCTTTCTCAGACTTTTACAGATCTTTAGTTCTAACTAAGATGGGGGTTGGAATCAGGGCCTAACTTACAGGCCTTTCATATTTGCAGACTATTATAGGCCATAGTCTGCCACAGTGCCAGACTAAGACAAATCACCCATCTGGGCAGCAGCAGAATGGGATGGTGTTGGTGGTGGAGGATCACATTTCTGTGACCACTGCAACAACACTAGAATTACCTGCATGGAAGAAAGGCCTGGCAAATCTACTTCTGTATCTTGCCACAAAACTCCAATGGATAGTCACAAAACAAATTGCACTATACTGCTGGAAGATGAGACCCTCAGGTCACCTCCTTTCTTCTGCTGGCCATTCCTCTCCCTATGCACCCAAGCATCCTTCTAGCTTTTGCCATCGCCTTTTCTACCTGTTTAGCTACTTTAAGATCATCAGACACAATCACACCTAGGTCCCGCTCTTCTTTAATGGACAAAAGTACTTCACCCCCTATACTATATTGCTCCCTTGGATTGCTGCAGTCCAAATGCATGACCTTGCATTTTTTAACATTAAATCTCAGCTGCCAAATTCTAGACCATTCTTTAAACTTAGCTAGATCCCTCCTCATGTTATCTATACCATCCTGGGTGTCTACTCTATTGCAGATTTTAGTATCATCCACAAAGAGGCAAACTTTACCCGACAGCCCTTCCGCTATATCACTAACAAAGATATTACAAAGAATCGGACCAAGGACAGATCCCTGGGGCACACCACCTCTGAGTGAGCTCCATTTACCTTTACCCTTTGTCACCTCCCACTCAACCAATTTCTAACCCAAGCAGTAACTTAAGGGTCTATCCCTAGGGTGCTCAGTTTGTTTATAAGTCACCTTTGAGGAACGGTGTCAAAGGCTTTATGAAATCTAAATACACCACATCTAGGGCTCTCCCTCAGTCCAGCTCCCTGGTCACCTAGTCAAAGAAATCAATCAGATTTGTTTGACAAGACTCGCCTCTGGTGAATCCATGCTGCCTCTGATTCTATAATCCTCTGGACTCCAGAAACCTCACTATTTTCTCTTTCAGCAGCGTTTCCAACAGTTTACTCACCACTGAAGTTAAACTAACCATCCTGTAGTTTTCAACCACATCCGTACTTCTGCTTTTGTGCCACTCTCCAGTCCTTGGGCACCACTCCCAACTCCAACAAGGCATTGAAAAGTTTATACCAATACTGAAGAAAGGTGTTCTGACTAAAAGTGGAAATTATTGCACAATCACTCCGATCTCAAATGCCAGCAAGATTCTACTCAAAATCATTCAGGAGAGACTACAACCATACCTGGAATGAGAACTGCCTGCAAGCAAGGTTCAGGAAAGGGTGAGGAATGAGAGACATTATCGGGATGTGAGATGGATCCTTGAAAAAACAAATGAATACCAAAGGGATATCCATATGTGTTTTATAGACTACAGCAAGACTTTTGACTATGTGAGCCATGAGAAACTCTGGGCCCCTTTAAGAAGCATTGGTATACCAGAACACCTGATTGTTCTCTTGCACAACCTTTACATTGATCAATAAACAACTAGGAGAAACAGAATGGTTTAAAATCAGCAAAGGTGTAAAACAAGACTGCATAATTTCCCCCTACCTGTTTAATTTATATGCAGAAGAAATCATCAGAGAAACAGGACTTTATGAAGACCACCGAGGTGTGAAGATTGGTGGAAGACTCATCAACAACCTTCGCTATGTTGATGATACCACATTACTAGATAAAAGTGATGGAGATTTGAAACATTTGCTTCTCAAGATCAAGGAATATAGTCTTAAAATGGGTCTTCACCAGAGCTACTCAAATCCAGTCCTGGAAGTCTGCAACCCTGCAGGTTTTCGGGATATCCCTAATGAATCTGCATGAGATATATATGCATTAGAGATATCCTGCCAACCTGACTGGTTTGTGGCCCTCCAGGGCTGTATTTGGAGACCCCTGCCTTACACCTCTGTCATTTAAGATTGTGAGTGGGCAAGGTACAGATGTCCTAGACATCAAAAGGGTAGATAGAATGTGTCACATTCCTGCTCGATTCTCACCACCACCAAAAAGTTGTCTAATAGACAATATTTTGGTGGTGGTGAGAAGCGAGGAGGAATGTGACAAATTCTATCTAACCTTTTTGATGTCTTGGACAAGAGCAATAAGTTGAGCCTTTAGCTGTAATTTAAAGCAGAGAAATGATAAACAAAAATAAAGAGAGGGAGGTAAGAAATTCCATAAGGTAGGAGCAGTAATGCAGAAGGAGATGAGCAGGCCAGGGACATGCAAGCCAGATGGGGGCCAGGGATGGTCAGGAGGCCCAGAGAGGCAGAGAAGAGGGCACAAAGGGGAGAATAGATAGAAAGACGTCATGACAAGAATGGAGAATTACCAGTAAGAAAGGCTCAATGCATGAGAACAAGAACCTTATACTGAACATGGAAGAGAACACGTAACCAATGCTTGACAAAGAAAAGAGGGGTGACATAATCATGGTAGCATGCATTGTGAGGGAGTCAGAGAGCAGTGTTTTGGATTAGCTGTGACTGACAAATTTGATACTGGGGAAGACCAGAAAGAAGTGAATTGGCCTAATCAATAACCAGAGAATGGAGAAGTAAATGGATAGAGGATTGATCAAGAAGCTTTGATGTAGAATGGATCAGGTGAAGAACATGAAAGTGCCACCAAAGAGATGTGTGATGTGAAGGAAAGCTGAGAATCAAAAAGAACACTCAGAATTTTAACAGAGGTTTGTAAAGGGAGCAGAACACCATGAATGGAAGGGGAGCAGGAAAGGTGACAGGGCTAGGATTGGCAAACAAAAGAGAGATGGATTTAGAGGTGGAGTCCATTGGTGGAGAGTCCAAGTTGCAATGACATTAAGTTTTGAGAAACCCGTGAAATGACCAAGGGAGAGAAAGCAGGAAAATGAAATAGGAACTGAATATCGTCAGCATAGATAAAGAAAACAATATCAAGGGACTCAAAAAGGAAGGCAAGGGGAACTAAGTAGACATTAAAGAGGATAGGACTGAGAACAGAACCCTGTAGAATGCTGCAGTGGAGAGATTATGGGGCAGAGAGGACCAAAGCAATCCTGTAAGAGTGACCATAGAGATAGGAATGAAATCAGTTAAGAGCAGAGCCAAAGACACCAATAGAGGCGAGCTGGGAAAGAAGAAAAGAGTGATTAACCAAGTCAAAAACTGCAGTGAGGTTGAGAGAAACAAGAAGAACCTGATGATGTGAATCCAGGGCAGTGTGAAGATAATCCATGACGGCCACCAAGGAGTGTTCAGTAGAGAGAGAGAGATGAAAGCCAATCTGATATGAGTGAAGATCCTGGACAGAAAGAAAGAAATCTTGAAGCTGACGTGCAACCAAGTGTTCAATGACCTTAGAGAGGAAGGAAAGAAGGGAGAATGGATGATAATTAAGAGGGTCAGTAGGATCTGTAGCAGTAGGCTTAAGTAAAGGAAGAACAATGCCTTCCTTCCATAAGGACAGAAAGAGGTCAGATGTAAGTGACAGCAAAATGATTGAAAAGATCTATGGAAGAAAGGAATCACTGAGAAGCTTTAAGAGTCAAGAGGATAATGGAGCAGAAGGGGCAGTGGTAGGGCAGGAAGAGGCAATGAGGTGTGATAGTTCAGAAAAATGAAGGGGAAAGAGTGACTGCAGGAGAGGGAGATGGGGAGGGGAAGGGGAAGGGTGAGAGAGGAGGGGAAGGCAGGGTCAGTACAAGGCAGGGGATACTGAAGGAAAGTGAACTCCTGATGTAAGGCACTAACAAAAGTCTGGGGGGACAGATGAAACAGGAGAGGGGGCAGCAGGGGGATCAGTCAAGGAGTGTAAAAGGTGATAGAGGCAAGAGGAAGAGGTGTCTTGGTGAACCAGTGAAGAGTAGTATGACTGCTTAGCTTTAGTAATAGCAGTGTGGTAATGGCAGAAAGCATACTGGAAAGAAGAAAGCAGAGGGGGACCACAATTTACACAAATGGCGCTCCAGGTGGTGAACCTGGTGCTATAGCCCAGGATGATACCAAGGCTTTGAAGAGGAAGAAGAGGAAGAGGGAGACCTAAGGGGAGCAATGTGATCAAAGGTGGAGGACATTGAGGGAAATCAAGGGGAAAAGAAGGACAACTGGTTACAAAGGAATCTGGAGTGAATTTGTGTAGGTGATGATGCCGCAGACGTGCAGGGGCAGGGAGAGGACTCCGAGCAGAGGGAAGAGAAAGGGAAAAGATAACAAGATAATGATCAGTACAGGGAAGAGGTGTAGCAGAGGGTGATGAAGGGGAGAGAGCGGGATATCTAATAACCAAATCAAGGACTCATCCAGCAATATGGATGGAGAAAGTAACAAATTGCTGTAAGCCCAGAGAAGCAAGGAAAACTAGAAGATCTTTGGTGGGAGGATTGAGTGGAGGGGGGGGGGGGGTGAGAGGTGAAGATGAAAGTACTCCAATAACAATACAGGAATTGAATCATTGAATCAAGTAAATAAGCGATGAAGTTGTAGAGGACATGCAAGGACTCCAAGGAGACAAACTGTGTCCTTTTCTTCTCCACAGGTTTTCCCTCTTTCCTGTCTGGTGCTGCAGTGTGACTCACTTTTAAAGACCCACCTAAGCTTAAGTTGATGACGTCACTGGGGCCTCTGGATATCCAGAATGTTTCTGAGATCAGCTGGGGATATCCAGGTTCCTGGGAATGCCCCAGCTACACCTTCACCATCCCCCGTTCAGACTTGGACATCCTCATACTGGGGATGTCTGCAGACTCAGCTTCTAAAATGGCTTTGGAGATGTCTCTATGCCCATTTTTAAAGTCCAAAGCATGAACAGAGTTTCCAAATGACCCCTTTAGAACCTGATCCCTTAAGGGGCACATCTGGGCCATCTGGACGGCCCCAAACAGGACAGACCTGTTAGTACCTGATTCTGTACCAAGAGAGCTAAACCTTCCCAAGAGTGCAGGATCAGGCACTGAGACAGCCCAGCATGCCCCTGCAACCCTGCAGGAGACATATTCCCTGCTTCACCGCTAGCTCACTGCAGTGCCAACCCACATTTCCCTGCTGACTGACCCTCGTTGAGGGCAGCCAGGGCCTGGATCGGGTAGCGGGGCCTCACTGTTCATGGCTCTGTTGCTCCTGGAGGGGCTGCCTGGCCGCATCAAAGGGACACCTTGTGCTTATTCCACCTCTGGGGTGGAATAAACTGGGCGTCCTCACGGTATTCCACGGATATACAGGGCTATGACCTGAATCGGCCCTATACATCCAGGTGCCTGTCCTGCCCACGGTCTGCCCACTCTTTGCCCCCATGCCACTCCCATCCTGCTCTCCCCGCATAGCAACTTTGTGCATGCCAGGAGAGTCTTTAGGCATTTGGAAAGGATGGCTAGTGGGGATGTACAGTCACGCTATTAGCCTTACTGAATCGGGCCCTTAATGAATAAGAATGTCCTCATTACAAAGGTGCTAATTGACGTTGATAATCTGCAAAACTGTAAAACATAAGGACTGAACATTTGGTATAAACTGACCATTTTCAACTGTTTGCACTGCTAACAAATTGTTAATATGGAAGACAAAACTGTAGACCCATTTAAATGTAGATTTACAGCATTAATTATATGGCTTTATTTGATTTCTTATCCGTCTATATCCTCTATGTGTCATTTTCCTCAGAGTATGCGATTGGTGATCGTTTTGTGCTAGAGGATCTGTCCATAAAATTTTGAAAAGTTCCAAAGACTTTTTTTTTGCATACGAGCAAACTATTTACAAAATAAGATTTTAACCCTGCAAATTACATATTTTTTTCACAAGTCGTGTTTCATAAGGCCCTTCTTAACACATTTGTATTACAAGAATAGTGAATATGTGCTTAAGTTCACATGGTATTTACCTCCTTTTATCAGGGATGCAAATCTTTTGTAAGTATGCATCTTAGATATTCTCAAAAATCTAGAATACACCAAAAACTGCCTTTCATTATGCGCTTTAAATATTGCTCTACCAACTCTTTGAGAATTCTTAAAAAGTTTTATTGATGTGTATCTTTAGAACAATTAAACCAGCTTTTTCAATTTACACTGCCGTTATAATTCAAAAGTTAATGCAATCTGAATCGTCTTTAATGGCCTCATGATATATAAACACATTTATACATGTTCCTTTTGATAAAATGGAAAGGACCACTGCAAAACACGGTATAATAATTCTGTAAAACACAAGTCCTTAATGTACAATGCAAAATTTATTTTTATATCATCGGTTCGGACTCTGGGTGTCGCTGTTCACCAATAAGGTAGAAAAATTGTAGAGAAAATCCGGCCCCCTCTCTACTCTTACGCAGAAGACGGATATAGAACCGAAGGATGGGAAATTCTCACCATTACTCTATTTTCATTTGAAATTATTTAGAATCAAATTGTACCTGCTCGATATCATTTAAATAGTTTTTTTCTTCAAAATCTGAAGAGTAGTATACTCATATTTAGCAGGCAACGCCTCTAAAATGAAAATGGCAGATAGACATGGACGTTGCCGTATTAAAGGTGAATTTCTGTTTTGCATTATTATATCTATTGTTTGCGAGACAACTTGTGGACAGATTCGCTATTCCATCCCTGAAGAAATGGATAAATATTCTTTCGTGGGCAATATTGCAAAGGATCTACGACTGGATATTAAGGAGCTATCTGAACGCGGCGTCCGCATTATTTCAAGAGGTAGGACTCAGTATTTTGTTCTTAGTTTGGAAGACGGATATTTGCACATCAATGAACAGATAGATAGAGAGCATATATGTGGACAAACCGGCCAGTGTCTCTTACATTTTGATATTGTGGCTCAAAATCCAGTAGCGCTTTACCGAGCTGAAGTAGAAATTCAGGATATAAATGACAACGTTCCCAGTTTTCCAAACGATGGAATAATATTAGAGATCAGTGAGATCAGTGCCCCAGGAACCCGTATGTCCTTACCTAAAGCAGTGGACCCAGACGTTGGTCTCAATTCTCTCCAAAAATATCAGCTTACTCCCAATGAGTATTTTAATATAGATATTAGTAAGGACGCCGGTCACAGCAAGCATGTCGATTTAGTGCTAAAAAAGACTCTGGATCGAGAAGAAGTGGCAACTCATGATCTAATGCTCATTGCCACTGACGGGGGGGATCCGGTCAGATCAGGTACAATGCAGATCAGGGTGCTTGTTTTAGATGTAAATGACAATCCTCCAGTATTTACCCAATCTGTTTATAAAGTGAGTGTGGCCGAAGACTTAGCTGAGGGAACGCTGTTAACTACAGTTAAAGCTACTGATGCAGACGAGGGGTCACGTGCTGAGGTAACCTATTCATTCAGCAATATTCCGGTCAACCCCTCCCCAAAAATCCAAGTAGACCCGAAGAAAGGAAGCATACATCTCACAGGACAACTGGATTATGAAGAAGCAAAATTCTATGAAGTAGAAATACAAGCAAAGGACAATGGCGGTTTGGTAGCTCGCAGCAAAGTCGTGATAGAAGTCGTCGATGTGAATGACAACGCCCCCAAAATAACAATTACACCATTCTCTTCGTCGATCTCCGAGGATTCTGCTCCTGGTACCGTAATTGCTATCTTCAATGTGCAAGACATAGACTCTGGAGAGAATGGTCGGGTGACTTGTTCGGTCCCTGAAAATCTTCCCTTTCAATTAAAAGAGTCATTTGACAATTATTACAGTCTGGTAACTGACCAACTTCTTGATAGGGAACAGGTTTCCGAATACAATATAACTATTACAGCGACGGACAAAGGAAGCCCTCCCTTGTCTACAACTCAACGTATTCTATTGTTAATCTCGGATATAAATGACAATCCCCCTGTGTTTTTTCAGACATCATACTCCGTCTATGTAACAGAAAACAATCCAATAGCAACTTCCATTTTCTCTGTAAAGGCTACTGATCTTGACTGGGGACAAAACGCCAGAGTGACTTATTCCATAATGAACAATCTCGCACATGAAGTCCCTTTGTTTTCCTATGTCTCCATTAACAGGGATAGTGGAGCCATCTATGCCCTTCGATCTTTTGACTATGAGCATACCAAGGACTTTCAGATCCAAGTGGAAGCTCATGATGGAGGTTACCCATCTCTTAGTAGTAATATCACTCTTACTGTGTTTATTTTGGATAGCAATGACAATACTCCTGAAATCTTACACCCTTCATTGCCTACCGATGGTTCCCTTGGAGTGGAGTTGGTCCCTCCTTCCTCTCCTACAGGCTATCTAATTACTAAGGTGGTAGCCGTTGATGCAGACTCTGGCCAGAATGCGTGGCTCTCCTTCCAGTTGCTGAAGGCTACAGACCCGGGACTCTTCACCGTAGGATTTTACAATGGAGAAGTGAGAACATCCCGCCACTTTCTGGACAAAGATGCTCGCAAACAAAATGTAGTCATTTTAGTCAAGGACAACGGTCAACCTCAACGCTCTGCCACGGTTACTGTCACAATCGTGGTGGCTGACGGTATCCCTGAAATATTGTCAGATTTAAGTAATCTTTCATCTTCTAAAAGCACAGGCTCTAATCTCACATTGTATTTGGTGATAGCCATTGCTTGTGTTTCTTGTATGTTCTTGATGTTTTTAATAGTGTTGTTGGCACTCCGACTTCATAGATGGAAGAAAACGCAGTTTGATTCATCCAAAACAAACTTCAGTGGCATTCCTACCTCTCAGTTTATTGGTATAGATGGTGTCAGAGCGTTTCTCCAGGAAGTTTCCCTATCCACGGATTCTGTGAAAAAGCACTCTGTGTACGGCTACGCTAGCAATGAAGATAACCTTACAAATAACCCAATTGACAAGGATTTGGATCTCATATTTCTGCAGGACGGAAGCTTATACAAAGAGAACGTCATAAGCGAGGTTAGCATTTTAATCTTATTTGAAATTCTCAAGTTTTTTAAATATTTTATCCTAATTTTGTTTGATGCATCCCACTTTTGCAGGTTTGACAGTCTCAGTCAAATTAATTATTTAAATAGTTTTTTTTTCACCAATGCAAGTCTATTTTCAACTAATATCAATATCAATTGTGGTTTGAAATCTGGCAGATTCTGTATTTCATTTGTGTGCCTAGAATAAAAAAAAATATTCTGTAAACTACTGTGTGAGCTTCACATCACCAGCTCGATGTCATAGTATGTGCAGAGGAAGCACACTTGCAATCTTCTGTATTCCTGCTGCAATTATATTAGTCTAAATATGGAAGGGCAGGTCAACATTTGCAAACTGAGCTTTTTCTGACTTAAGGTTGAGGGACTAGTACTTGCTTGAACTACTGAAACCACAGCTGCAGTTAGGGATCAAGATACATTTGGTAGGGTAAGGTCCAGCTCATTAGAATCTAAGTAACTCCAGTTTTGATGTTAAATCCCATTTGAGCTCATGCTTGGATTACAATATTTTTAGTACATGAGTATTTAACATTTATCTAATGTTAGATTTCTACCAAAAGCTGCATTTTTTGTTTGGAGATGCTCAATTCACATCAGACTGAGTTAGCAAGCTGGAAAATTTGGAATGTCCTAAAAAATGAGTTTTTTGCTACAAGGTTGGCTAAGAAACTAGACAAAAGTGTTACATGAGTCAGCCTAATATAAAGAGATGTCAGACTGTAATCCTGGGCATTGTAAACTACTCAGGTTTCCAAGATATTTCTA
Source organism: Ichthyophis bannanicus (assembly GCA_033557465.1). Classification (NCBI taxonomy): domain Eukaryota; kingdom Metazoa; phylum Chordata; class Amphibia; order Gymnophiona; family Ichthyophiidae; genus Ichthyophis; species Ichthyophis bannanicus. The sequence goes on along the minus strand of CM066050.1, from coordinate 86,985,142 downwards.
ATGAATATGCATGAGGCCTATTGTGTGCATCACTCCTATTGTATGCAGAGAGGGACATCCTAAGAACTGGACTAGTTTGTGGCCCTCTAGTATTGCAGTTTCACACCCCTGATCGCGATCATTCTCCCATCCTTTATTTACTTTATCTGTCTTTCTGCTGTATATAAATCTCTCTCCCTCTCTGTCTATAGATAGATAGAGCTAGTTCTGTCTATTTATCTATTTCAAGAGAGAGAGGGCAATAGATAGTTGTGAACATAGTTCCAAAGCCCAATAGAGACCAGCTCCAGTTGAGCCAGAAACCCAAATAATCAAGAGGAAACTAAAAGGTCTCTGTACCTCTGTATTATACTATGGCCTACTTAAACACCAAAGTTGTGGCACATCATGAAGACTCTTCCCTGTATTTTCTGTACGTTTGAATGACAGTAAATAGATTCTATTTTAAAGATTTTGCACAAATCAATTTAGTTGCTTTTTCAAATGTACCTTTTAATTTCCTGAACTTGTTTGTTGAGCTATCTTAATAGTTTCTATATAAGTGAATAGTAGTATTTCTGCTTCTTTAAATATGTCCACTAAATACATTGGTGTTGTCTAAGCATATGGCATATATTAAGTGGTCAGAATGAGTTTAGAAATTGTGGTATTATTTATTTATTTTATTACAGTTGCTTATATACCGCACTATTCGGCATCAGCGCGGTTTACAGTATAACAAAATGACCAAAACACACATTCTGTTTGGTTTTACATAGAACAAGGGTATGAACTTGGATAACAGGGGGGGGGGATGAACTATGTACATGAATTATATACATGAGATAGGTTACATGCATGACGCAAAAGTCCTGTAACATGGTTGAAATGAACAATATGTAATGAGTCCGTTTCGAATACAAGAGACATTGTGAGAATGGGCTGTAAAAAGGCAGTGTTTCTTAGGTGGTGTTATCTAGAATCATCGCTGGCTGGGTAGTATTGGAGGAAGAGGTGATGTTTGATAGCCTTCCTGAATTGGGTCAGGTCAGCAATGGCTCGAATGTTTGGTGGGAGTGTATTCCAATATTTGGGGACGTAAAGACGGAAGGCCCTATTCGCTGTCGTGTTATTGCATTTAGTCAAGGTCTTCGGGGTTGTTAATAGATTTAGGGCTGTTGACCTCCTGGCTCTGTTGGGGGGCACTGTATGAATGAGATCAGTAAGTGCTGTGGAGGATAGGCGCTTGATGGCCTTGAATGAGAGGATTAATGTTTTGAAGATAATCCTTCCGTGTATAGGTAGCCAATGAAGCTGTTTTAGAATCGGAGTCACATGGTCACTTCTGGTGGCTCCATGGAGAATCCTTGCTGCAGCATTCATGGCTAGTTGTAGTGGGTTTATTGTGGCTTGCGGGAGACCTTGTAGGATGGAGTTGGCAAAGTCAAAGTGCGGTAGGATCAGAGCTTGGAATATGGTCCGGAAATCATCTGGTTCCAGTAGGGAACGCAGATGCCTGAGTGAACGGATTTTAAAATAGACCGCTTTAACAATGTTGCCTATATGGCATTTCATGTCCAGATGTTTGTCTAAGGTGACTCCCAGGTATTTTATTGTTTCTTTGGTTTGTAATTCTGCTTCCTTGACCTTTATATGTGTTGGTGGGGTAAAGTCTGGGTCTCTGGCGATGAACAGTACCTCCGTTTTCTTATGCTGGATGCGTAGATTTTGTGCTTGTAGCCAGTCCGATATGGCATTGAAACATTCTATAATAGGTGTGAGGTCCATTTGAACGGTTGAAAAAGGGCATATATAGGAGGATGTTGTCCGCATATATCATACAGCTCACGTTAAATGCTCTAATGATGTTGCAAATGGGCTGCATGTATATGTTGAATAGTAGAGATGACAATGAGGATCCTTGCGGCACACCCTGTGTTTGATGGAATTGTTTGGACTCTTCTGCTCCGGATTTCACATATTGACATCGTCCATTTAGATAAGAGAGCTGCACCAATCGAGTGCAGTATTGCAGATTCCCTTTTCTTTCAGTCGCCCGAGGAGAATCTCATGATGAACCGAGTCAAAGGCTGCAGCGATGTCTAAAAAGATTAACACAAAGCCTTGTCGGATGTTGTCAATGCCTGTGAATATGTTATTGAATAAGAAGGTGAGGAGTGTCTCTACTCCATGGTACTCTCTAAACCCGTGTTGGCAATAATCTAAGGGAGCTGTGGAGTCTATATGATCCTGAATTTGCCTTTGGACCTCTTTCTCCAATATCTTTGCTAGTATGGGAATACTAGCTATTGGTCTGTACGAATCGGCTTGTTGAGGATCAAGTTTAGGGTTCTTCATTAATGGCCTGATCGATGTTTGCTTGAGGGTTGTTGGGAAGGAACCGGTAGTAAAGGAAAGTTCTGTCAGTTTTGCGATGAATGGACTGACTTCCTTGCGTAGCTCCTTGATCCAAAAGGCCGGGCAAGGGTCTGTTTGTGCTGTGGAGGTATTGAGGGAAGCTATTGTATCTTCAATGCTTTTTCTAGATGGTGTGGAAAATTTGCATAAAGGGGTTATGCCGGTAGGGTCTTGGAATGCGGCTGTTGATATTTTGTTGGTCTGTATGATCTTTGACTGAAGGTAGTCAGCGAATTTTTGTGGGTGGATATCCACTTGTTGTTCCAGAGTTGGTTCCTTAGAAAGAGTTTGAACCAAGTTGAAAAGATCCCGTGGTTTGTTCAGAGATCTTTTCAAAGTGTCAGTGTGGTGTTGTTTCATTTTTAATGAGATTGCTTCCCTGTGCCTTGTTAGGTGAAGTTGGTAGGCTGTCAAATCTTGTGCGGAGAGTGATCGGCGCCATTTTTTCTCTAGTTTGCGTAGTTGTGTTAGAGAAGCTCTCAATTCTTGGGAGAACCATGGGGCTGTATTTCTTATTCTCTTGGTTGCGTTGTTGCTTTGTGGACGTTGTGCGATAGCTGTGAGGTTGTGATTCCATGCGGCGACTAGTTCTTCTGGGTCAGATGTGGTTATGGTGAGGAGGGGGTTAGTTTGTGAGAGTATTAACTCTCTGTCAAATGCGCGGAAGTTTCTAGATGATGCTTGAGCCGTGCTGTTACATTTTCGGGTGATATACCGCTGGCTGTCCCTGGTGGGTATTTGAAAAGTGATGAGTTTATGGTCAGACCAGGGGACGTCAATGATGGACAGCATCGTGTTGTTGTTTTGCTCAAGGGCTGCATGTGGTGCGAACACCATGTCCAGGATATTGCCCTTTTCGTGTGTGGGTTTATCGATGATTTGTGTAAAGCCCAGATTCTCAATGGCTTCGAGGAATGCAGTTGCATGGCTGTGATGAAGTGTAGGGAGGTTAAAGTCTCCCATGATCCAATTAGGTGAGTTGGGGTTGTGACCATTAGCAGCAAGGTTCAGAATTGTGGGGAGGTCCTCAGGTGATGAAGAAGGAGATCTGTATATTAAATTGATGGAGCATTGCTTGTTTTTGATGGAGAGAGAGTCCAGGTTACATGTACTGGAGGCTTCAGTGATATGGAAATGAAGATCTGATTTGGCGAGGATAAGTACTCCCCCTCCTTTTTTAGTTTCTCTGTGTCTTATAGGTACGGAGAAGTTGGGAGGTAAGAGTTGGTTGATGATGACGTTATCCTCTGATGATAGCCAGGTTTCCGTGATTAAAAGTAGGTCCAGGTTATAGAGGGAGATCATATCTAAGACCACGGGCCATTTCTTGCGTATGGAATGTGCATTTATCATGGCACATTTTAGGTTGTGGTGGTACTTTAGTTTCTTGTGATTAGGTGTTGTAGAAGGTTGGAGCGTAATGTGTATAAGGTGAGTGCGACGTGTGTCGCCACTTGGGTGGGGTCCAGACCATCTTTTTCCATAGCTGCTCAAGATGGGGATATGGTTTTGGGATTGAGATAGTGCATTGGATGTTCCTAGCCAATTTGTAAGGAGGTACAGGCTGGCAAGGGCCAGGAAGTGTGAGGCCATATTGTGTGAGAAGGAGTGAGTGATTGCGATATGGGGAGGTTTTTACTGCAGATTATACAGCAATAGTGGGGATAGTAAAGTATCAATAAGGAGTATAAAGTAATAGGTACTGAAAACAGTGAGTATCTGTGTGGCACTCGTGACATCAGCTATTATTTGCTAGGTACTGGGAACAGTAAGTAGCTATGTGGTAAATGGTAACAGTAGTTTGTTAGATGCAACAATTCCTAGATACTAATAACAGTAGCTGAGTATAATGTAAACATTGCTGGATACTGACTACAGTAAGAAGCTGAGATGTAACTAGAACCGTAGTATTTGGGAGCTTGGTATTAGGAACAGTAATAGCATGTGTTTAAGGCTGCTGATAATAACAACTAAATATGTAGTGTAGCAGTAAAGGCAATTCAAAATTGTCTATAACATCAGTTCTGATTGCATTAGATTTAGTGTTATAACAACATATCAAAATAGAGTATGAATAGGGTATATTCGTAATGGGTTGTGCTATTAGAGCAGACAAATATTTCGACAACCGTATGATTGAAGAGATTGATAAACACAGCAATGTACTTCTTTAGTATAAATTACTAGCAATGGAGGAAATTACAAAGATTATTGTTATATGCATATATGTTATATATGTTATATATGTTATATGTTATTATGCACAAATGCAAGGAATTTATTCTATTATAGTAGGGGAATATGCTCTAGTAGGGAATATGTGTTCTGTAAATAGAAAATGCACTTGATGCCACCACATACTGTCCCATATTATATCACACATTATGCATTATGTGTGGCTTCCCATGAAGAAATTATTTTACACACCAAGAACATAAGAACATAAGAACATAAGATATGCCATACTGGGTCAGACCAAGGTCCATCAAGCCCAGTATCCTGTTTCCAACAGTGGCCAATGTAGGTCATAAGTACCTAGCAGTTTCCCCAAAAGACACAGATTCCAAAATGCTTGTATTGGGTCAAGCAGTGATATCCTGGGTCCCCTTTAATAATGGCTCATGGACCTTTCCTCCAGGAACTTGTCCAACTCCTTTTTAAACCCAGCTATATTTTTACCATTTTCCTATGAGGAATTAAAAGAAGGTCAGATGAATGTTTAGACCACAGAAAGCTAGATGTTTTCCAGTTTGGAAAGCTTTAGAGGGCCAAGTCATTTATGAAAGATAACCTACATGCTCTCCTAGCTACTGTAACTAAAATAGCATCTCACAAAACAATTGCAATTCTATATTATTTTAAAACACTGATTCACTGCATGAGATAACTAGGTCATCAAAACCATCAGCAGGTCAACAGATTGCTCCCCTCTGAGCCTATGCAGAGATAGAATTCAGGTCACTGAAAACCCAGTCATATGTAGGGAGGGATGTGCAAGCAAACACATTTTGTTTTTTTCCAGTTTCCCATTTAGTATACAGAATTGGTTTTTATTTTCATCACTTCCCGTCTATCCCACTTGAAAATGAACATGGCCAAAACTGAGCTTCTTATCTATCAGCATCTTACACCATTTCTTCCAGATTATTTCTGAAATGCCCTCACAGGCTGTTCTAGAGACTCATTCCTTGATAAAACCAGAGGCTGCTCCTGTAATCCTGGAGTCACTTTTAAGAGCCTCGTTTTATAATTCCTTTATTTCCAAGGCATTACCCATTGGAGTGTGTCTTCAGCATCTATTCCTCCTACTTATACTAGTCATTTGTGCCCCCTCCTGGATACATATGGTAGGTAGCCTGGTAAAAGAAATATTTGGGTCCTTTACATCTAATCTTCAGACAGTTGCTGTTAGCTAGATATCTCAGGAAGTAAAATCAGCATGAAATCTAGCATCTCGTTACTTTCATGTCTCCTTGCCTGATCTTCGATTTCATGCATCTGCATAGCAAGTTTCAATAGTAAAACAGATTCTTTTGCTTCACTATGCTAAGTTCATTTTCTGCCAAAATTCTCTACTTTGCCTTGTCTATGCAGGATACTGCCTGCTGCAGTTCAGAGAGGGTGCAACTAAGTCTCCTTGAATTTGATAGAGTTGACCACCTAACCCAGTATGATAAATCTCAATCTCTTCTAAAATAGTGCATGACTACATTTTCCATGTAGTCTATGAGTGTCAAATGCTCCTTTATTATGATTGTGTTTCGCGCTGCTCAGCATCCAGACTGTGACATCTTGGGTGACCATGTAACTAGATAGACTGTAACTTTCAGTTTTTTTTCAAATTGCAAGAGCATTTCATCATCCCCTTTGCTATCTCAGTAGCCATCTTCTAAGGACACATCCCCAGATGAAGGCAAAATCCTTTTGCAATTGCAACATTTTGGGTTGCAGCTGCATAGTTAGAGAGTTGTAGCTTTCTCAGTGTACCAGCTACAGAACAGAGTAAGAAGAACACAGAGATAATTTAGAGAAATCTCTGAACCTGGAAAATTAGACCATACACTACTTAATCTCCACTATTACATGTGGAATTGATCATGCACAATACAAAACAGTCATTTTAAACATTCATGCACTAATCTTTAAGCAATCTGCTTATAATGTTTATGCTTATTGAGGCTTGCTATACTGCTGCTCATACATAAAACTGAAACAGTTTAAAATAAAAATATATGAGACAAATAAATGACCTCCATATTGCAGACCGAACAGGTAGGAGGACAGGAAAGCAAAAAGGGATAGAGGGGTTAGAGGAAAGAAACAGTCTGTCTGCTCCAAGAAATGGGAGAACAAGTGGGTTTTAAGATCCTTCTTAATTTTTTAAAAAGATGGCTCAGAGCAAAGAGGGGGAGGTAAAGCATTTCAGAGGGAGAGGGCCTTAGAAAAGGATGCTGCTTGACTAGTTGACCCTAGCACGAGAGGACAGAGAGGAAATGGTCCTGAAAGGAGCAAAGTGTTCAGGCCGGGGTATAAAGGGTAACTAAGAAGGCAAGGTATGAAGGAACTTCTGCTTTTAGTGCCTTACAAATGAAGACTGGAATTTTAAAGTGGATTCAGTAATGAACTAGAAGCCAGTGAAGTTGCAGGAAAAACAGTTATGTGATTGAATTTGTGTGCATGAGTCAGAGTCCTAATAGCTGCGCTCTATAGTGTTTGTAAAGTTTTTATATTAGCGCACTGATATCTGAATATCATAGAACTTGTTCCAGAAAATAGGGATGAGAACAAATGGTATTCAACTAGAAGAAAATATGTTCTCAAGAACCACATATTATTTTATTTATTTGCACACATGAAAATATAGCTTCTCAAAATTTTCAAGTAGGCTCTTAAATGGAGAAATATTAGAGGAAATGCTGAGTACCATAAAGTCAAGGAAGGTTTACAATATGCAAGCAAATGGCGAGAAAGATCTTTGAGCTTGTTGAAAAAAGTTGATTGTAGGTTGCCTGTCTGATTGATAATGTCATCCCAGAGTTTCTTTTTATAGAATGCTTAACCTTCAGTTTGTGATCATAGTCTTCTGGGGATAGTAATAGCTTTTTAAAATGTACATAGCAGAAATCAGAGGAAAGAGATGATGCAGTAATGTGATTTGTTACAGTGCCATTGAAAACAGAACCCTCATGTTTTACTCATGTAATGTTTGCAAGAAATACTTTTATTTGCCAAAGGCAGAAGTTAATGGATAATTTATAACTGCTTTCAGTTGTCACTTTACTGTAGGCTAGATATGTAAAATTCTTCTGCTTAGGAATGAGTTGCAACTTGAGATTTTATTTGGAATATGGCATACAGAGTTTATCATCTCCAAATAGGAAATATGCAGGTGATTCAAGGTCACTCAAGAAAAAACAAAAGATCTTAAAAGAAATGGAGAATTTAAGAATCCCAGCAGATTAGAGAAGATTTGTGATGTTCACTGTACAACAAAAGAACATAAGAAATGATATAACACCGTATATTTATTTATGTTTTTTAAATATTTATTTATGGAAAGGACTCTGGGAAAGCCCATGGTCCTACAATTGGTCTCCTCCATGCTACAAGGAGATAGAACACTTTTTGAAGAAGTTCAGACTACAACAGGTTATGCTGATCTTATGGATACCAAAGAACATCTACAAAATGATTTAAGCAAAGGATATTAAGGAAACTGCAACCAATTTACCAGAAGTCACAAATACCCTGCTATCATAAAGCATTGCCTTCAGGAATCTGATGAGTCAGCACAGAGATAACATATGGATGTATTACCCACAAGGGCAATGCATGCAGACAAGAGGTCTCTGCAGGTATAGGTACTGTCTGAGGGGTCACATGGCAAAAGAGACAACTCGTCATATGTTCTGAGATTTCCCCTCCCCACTAAAATTACTTGAAGTCATGGATGCTAAATTCAAAGTCAGCATTCCCAGGAGATACATCAGCCACCAATTGATGCTCTATGAAATATTCCCAAGGACACCCTTTGGGAGCCATCCAATTGCTTGGAAGCTCCACTGCTGCCTGAAAAGATGTCCTCTTTTTCACCAAAAAACTGTCTTCTCCTTCAGAGAAAAGTGGGTACCCCTTCGGAGAGCTGCCATAAGCTGATTCATAATATGCTCAGGGACCACACCATCAGTGACAGACAGGAGGAAGATGACATGTCAGAGACACTGCAAGCCACAGGATTGGCAAGCCAGTACCAACAGGCTGTCAAATTCCAGAAAACAACTGGGTCTATCTGGCAGTATAGATGTATATAAAATGTATGCAATACTTAAAGTTATATCTTAAATGAAATGTAACCAAATGTTGATTACATTCTACTTAATTTGTATTATAATTGGAAACACAATATATCTTCTCATATTGTAATTTATGCATTTCAACTGGACAGTGTTTGTGGTATGTAATGTATTTCAAATGCTCATTGTACTTGAAATAAAATGTACCATATCTTAATGTAACCTCTACATTGTAGATTGAACTGTAATTATTGCATGATTATTAGTGGTCCGTTCTCTTAGATCTTCAAGCTTTCTATTACATGGCCCACTGTGTTTTCTGTGGCTGCACCATATTTATAGAGCTTGCAACCAAATAGTGTGACAGTGGGAACCAAATTATTTCCAGTGTGTGCATCAATTGAAGTTAATGGTTTTTTTTTCTGATGGTTTTGGCTAGTTGGAATTATAGTTAATTTTGGAGTCATAGTTGGGGGATAAAAATGTGACTGCTATGTTAATTTTGTATCATATTTTGGTATTGTGTGTGTTTTGTGTTTTATATTTTATGATCATTTGATATTATGTTGCATAAGATGGGCTTTTACCAGTTTTGTGAGATAAAAGTAAAATAAGTAAATAAATAAATACATTGTGAGTAATATATTGGCCTCAGTATTAACTCAATGACTGGTATATTTATGTGCTGTTATTTTGCAAGGGTACCACTTGCCCTGGTCAATGCTGACATTGGCTTCCCTGCTGGGATTGGTGCCAGAGAAGGAGTTTGTGATGTCACTTAAATTGTAAAGGGAGATCTTTTTGATGGGAAATTGTCTATGCTTTCTTTTTGCCAAGCTACCAAGAGGGAACATAGTGTCCCTGAGAAGCAGGGTCCTAGGTAATAGTTTAGCACCTCAATGAAGGAAATGTTTAGGGGTTATGTTCTTTTGCCTGCTTTTCAAAAAAGGAAGAGTCAAGTGGTTGCTGGAGTCCTATGACCAATGGGTTACAGTCCACTGTGGTAGAGCATGTAGAGAGTATTCCTTCATCCAAGGCTTGACACGCCAAGAGCAAAGGAGTCACGGGTTTTATGAAGTGTCTTACATGTTAGATGGTGGGAATTCCTGGATATACGAGGAGAGAGAGGATTGTGTTGTGGTGTCATGCAGGTCAGAAAAGGACTTTTGTGACTCTAAGGATGTGAGGAAGAGTGGGATTCTTGATGGAGAAACCTAAAGATCCTGGATAAGAGGAGAGGTGACGTTCTAAGACTAAAGAAGAAGAGAAGAAGCAGTTTCAAGCATCTGTCCAGTTTGTTCTGTTTCTTTTAAGATAATAGTTTATATAATTTGTATGAGTAAGAAGAGAGAGAGGGGATAGAGAAAGGAAGGAATACACTAAGCCCATGTAAAGCATCAACAAAAGCAGGACTTTGAGTAAGTCTGCCCCTACCCCTTAGGACCCTTAGAAGGTATTAGCCCTTGGGTACTGCTAGGAAAAACTGATACTCAAGGGGTCCACTACATGTTAAATAAAAAAAAGTGTTTTACTCATGGAAACAGCTTTTTTGAAAACTGGCTTTTACATGAATAGATAAGAGTACATGCATAGTGACATTACATATGTAAATTTACACACACTTAGCAAAAGGAGGCATTCCCAAGGGCAGA